>QLOY01001315.1:0-31585 GCA_003313965.1 Megacollybia marginata
GCCAGATAGGATTTGTTGGAGAGGGAAGGAGGGAGACGGTGGTCTATCAGTATGCCTACGTGGCGGTGCAAATGGTGGCAAAGTCGACATTTCTGGTATAATGGATGGGTTTGGAAGTATTAGCATATCAGAGGTTATTTTCTAGTAATGATTCAAGGTTTTATTATTTGTGTGGCTGAATCTTGCCCGGCGCTTTTTTGCGCAGACGTGATCGTGATGGTGGTTGTTGTTGTTGTTGTTGTTGTTGTTGTTGTTTCAACTTAGCGAGCTGATCGGAAATAATCTTTTCCAGCAGACCATTCGTAGCACCAACGTCCTCTATTTGGTAGGAGAACTAAGCAGCCTAAAACAGTACCCTATAACCGTGGTAAAGCCGCCCAACCGTCGCATTTGGACCATCACTTACAAGAACAGGAGGGTTGGAAGTAGGACTCCATCCGAACTAAAGTGTTTCTTGTGTGTTTCAGGTTACCGGGTGCGTAAGACCGACGGGAGAAGTCAGCCATGAATGGTCACAGGTGATACCGAGCTCGGCCGCATGTCGGGGTTAAATCACCGCATCTGCCATCCAAACCGAATCAGAACGTACTACATCAGAACATCTCTCGCTGCAAGTTGATTATCAAGTGCATCTGATACCCGCCAATGGTCTCCTTTTGTATGAGCATTTAACTATTTGAAATTAAACTCAATGGTGTGGTAAAGATTTCTATTTGAAGGAGTGAACTGAGAGCAACTGAAGGCGAGTAGTGAGGTACATGGTGCATATAGACTCCAGAGTCAAAACGGATGGCCGAAACGGATGGGATTGATTGGGTTTGGATGCACATCGTCAGTTTCAGAATGGGGGAATGTATAGGCTAGATAACCTTCTTGACAAAGGAGGGTTCGAATTGGAGGCATAGAGAAATTCACCCAATATGTCAAATGATTATGGCTTACAGAGTTGACAAACTTCTGCACATAACACTTTGCTGTGGAAAATTGCGACTCTAGAGTATTCATACCGCGGGTGAGTAGATATTCAATCACCTTACAGATGCTGATAATCCTCATAGAGCGGTTCCGTAGTTAAGATAGTCCTGGAAGAAACAGATGATTCGAATATTCTAACCATCCTAGAACAGGAGGACTCATCGATTAGTCCTTGGAGGAGGAGGAGGAAATCCAGTTTTAAAACAATAATGCTCAAGCATTTGAGACGTGGTCAGGATCTGCTTGAGTTATTTAGGAAACCCTCGGTATTGCATAGCTTAGTGGTTGTGTGCTTATTGTGCCGGTGACAAACATTTTTGGAGTGCGCAAGTTCGATTACCGCTTTTGCACTTTTTCAAGTTATGACTTTCATAATGAGGTGAATCTTGTTCCAACTCTGGCAAACTTATGAGGCGGATATCTCATTTGCAGATATGAAACCCGCCAGGACGGCAGGTAACGTAAGAATCACAACTTGAGTTCACCCATCATCCATGCGGTAGTATAATATGTCAACTCAATTCTCAGATCTACATTGCACTCTTGGCAGGTCTAGTCAGAATACGAGGATAAATCAAGGATCAGAAACATGTCTTGGCATGTGCCAAGGCATTGATTGGTCTTTATAAACCTGTCTGTGATAGTCAGGAGGTCACTTTTGCCTCTTTTGCATACCTCAACAGACTGCCAATTTCAACAAAAACTCTTTCTTTGTGTCCCGATGTTACTCCCCAGATCTGTTGCAGAGAAGATTCACCGAACTCGGGCCAGGCTAATGGGTATTTAATGCATGGATACATGGTTCTGGTATTCTCCATTGCGAGGTAACACAATGTTTTGTTTGATCATCTTAGTTTCTGTGCTTTGGGTTGCATATGTTGGAGCTCAGTTGCAAGAGTGGGGACAATGTGTGTGTCTTTTAGAAAAGGCCACTGAGTATAAGATGTTCCAGTTCCACTGGAAGTTTGTTTGAGAGGCCCTATTCTCTATGAGTGTCAAATCTGAGAAAAGACAATGCCTTACATCAAGCACTTCTGAGCTGGCGCAAGGTTTTGAATTGGCTTCAGAATTGTTTACAGAAGGTGCAGCAATCAAGTCGAGCCACTTTATATGTGGGAAGGCCATGTACAAAGCTAGTGGTGTATTGTGATCAATGTTGACCAGTCTGAGAGTGTGAATGTTATTGTGGGGCAGAGGCAAGGAAAGGAGGTCGAATGGGTTCTCATTGCACTGCCAAAAACACAGTCTATGGATGTGGTGTACAGGGCCGTCATGACAGAAGGCAACACTGAATGTCTCACTGCAGCGAGAATGAATGGGAACCTCAATTGAATGGAAATTGATTGTGCGTACAACCTGGTGGAAGCTCCTGTTGACGAGGGCTAAGGAACGAGCAGTTTCTTCGTCAAGCTGTTCAGCAATACATAGCAATAGTTCTTGAGGCAACAACTGGATTCTGATGGGATTCATCATGAATGTATGACAAGAGGGCAATGGTTAGCTGGGTGTTGGAGATAAGTGGATAAAAGGAGAATTATTATTTGGAATAAGGGCTTGAAACATTAATTGCCTATTTATCCTGTTGGAGCACCTGTTTTAGCTGCTCGATCTCAGCATCCTTCTCCGCTAAGGCCATCACCAGCTTGCTGGCTTCTTGATGACAAGCCACAGTGAGCCCATGAATCAAGCGAGTGAAGTGTTGATGACTGTTGTCCAGTTGAGGACCACCTTCCTGATGCAACTGTGGTGGCGTGTATTGTAGGAATGGCTTCGTAGCAGAGGGATGTTGCACTATGAAATAAGGCCAACAACCTGTCTCCTCCGAGACTTCTTCACACTGTTGGTAGAATATATGAGTCCGTCTGTCCTTACAAGTGTTAACTCACTCACTGGAGTATACTGTCAAGCAGTTCACTAAAACAGCTTGTCAATTCATGGATTGTGGAGGCGGCTTGGTGCAATGCCCAACGGCAGTGAAGACCTATCATACTGGTACATCTTACTTGGCTCAAGGTAAGATCACTTACTATACACTTCATTTATTTGAACAGTACCAAACACTGCATTGGCATGGGATACTCCAACATGTTTCTGATATTTGGGCTTTGCTGAGGTTGTCGCATCAGACTGCTGATCAGTAGGATGGGTATTGGCTGTTGGTACAGCTGGTGAAGAAGGAACAGTGGTTGAAAGCACAGTGGATCGGGTTGCTGTGTGTGCCATTGGCCTATCCCAAGAATCAGAAAATACTACATTGATAGGCCACTCACCAGTCCAAAGGGTACAGGGGATGGATATGAGAAAGACACCAGATTGTTGCTATGAGGGGGAGTTTGTTGATGGGCCATACTGAACAAAAGTACTTTGTTTCACATGCTTCAGTCGCCATGGATAATCTGACAGCAGATCTTGCCATGTGCTTCAGTTGCCACGGATCAGAATCTTCTGACGATCTCATTGGGCCAGTCAGAACGACCTTAATATTTGGACTCGGGACTGTGTTTACCTTCACTCGAGGAGTAATGAGTTTTGATTCATTGCAATTGCCAGACTCCTTGGAAGCAACACACTTGTCTGAAGAGGACATATGGCTCGCTGAACCGATATCACTGAACCCGCTTCCAGAACAAACATATAGTCCAACAAAACCCATCATTCAACATCCAACATGATGGCAAAAAAAGAAAGCATTATCACTCACCTACATCTCCACTAAATACCTGTCCATCCATATCCCCCATTACTGAAATACCACCCTTTGTTCTTGACAATGAACCCCCTTCCAGTGAGGTAATCAGCAACCCTTCAACTGACATTGAATATGATGCATACCATGAATTAGTCTGCACTGACTGTGCCGGCTTTTATCAAAATTCAAAGACTCAATGTGTAGTGCAGGGTTGGAATGGCCAGAAGAAACAAGCAACTGTAAGCAGCATTTTCAGTCTACAAAATATATGAGTAATAAACTTGTATGCATAGAAAACATGGTTTCACATGCATTTTATGCAGATTGGAACAGATCTAGCTATAAACTGTGGATGTACACAATGTCAATCCTCTAAGTACGGTTGTGTTCATCAGACATTTCTTTGGGAGTATTATGATGAGCACTTCAGCAAAGCAATGCTACCTGACAATATTGGTAAGCTTCTGCAACACCTTGTCCTGCCCCTTAAGCCCTACTAGATGACCTGGCAGTATTGGTTGTATGGAACCAGCTGAACGAGAGCATATGCCTTAATATATTCTTGGTTGGTATTAGCAGTGAAACTAGCTGAGCGATTGTGAAGCATGAAGGTGGTGATGATGGTTTCGGGAAGTGGCTGTGCAGTAAGGGATGTGGAAGTGATCATAACTGCACCCACATCAAACAGTGTACAGACCTGCTGTGCAAACTGATAATGGTAGACTCCACTGCGATGGATGAGAATGAAGGTAACAAGATTCCTTTGGTGTGTCCAGGTATGTGTTTCTATGTTTCTATTGATACTACCGTCTGCATGCACTAAGCACAAGGTACAAAGACCCCCGACGTAGCTAATGTAAAACTACAAATGCCTAAAGCTGGTACTGATACCCTCCCAAGTTTCGCATTGAGTGACCCAGTGCAGGAAAAGCTACCCTCCAGAACATTGGAATAGTGACGAAGATGTGTGATATGAAAAAGAAAATGCGGCGCTGGCAAAGTTGGCAAAGGTGGCAACGATACTCCGGTCCAACTGTACAGTCAATGAATCATGGAATTGCTCGTGACGACGTAGGAATGCAGTCTGGCGGGCAATGACGTCGTTTGGCAGGTGGAAGGACAGAAGGATGGAGCGGTCGTTTGGACGGAATGCATGTGGTAGAGTTGGCGACCGAATGTATGGGGCGTGACGTGGCAACATTGTAAAAGACAAACCGCCAAACCTGCAGATTGTGTGGTGACCGAGCAAAAGCTACGTGACCAGGATGAGGCAAATCTACAGGAAAAGAGGAAGGTGTTGAGAACGACTTTTTCTGCGCCAGTCGAAATCGTGCTCGCCATGCATTGGAATCCGTTGGAGCTGGTAGCCTGCTGAGGTAGTTGTGTGGGAAAATGTGATGGATACGAAAAGAGCAGTGTGCTTGAGCTAGAGGTTTGTCGAGCGGCCTGTGAATCTGTTTTAGTGGTTGGTATGGTGGAAGTTGCATTGTTGGGGCCGAATCCTCGCCAGTTGATACTAACGGTACTGGACACTTTTCTAACGAGAAACTGGGTGTCCGAATCCCAGAATAAGCTGGAACAACGCCAACAATGAGCAACCACCCTCCCGAAGATGATGGTTGGGTTGTTTGTTGTTGTTGTTACATATGTTGCCCTTAGTTTCTGAATGGGTTTTTGCAGGAGCCACTGCGTTTGACACTGATGTGGCTGTGTCATACCTCCCTATTCTACTACCAAAATGGGCCAAAGAACCTACTGATTCCACTCTTTATCTTTGCCCACCCCCAGTAAAAGATGTACCTGCACCTTTGAAGCTTGATGCTGCCTCCACATGTGTCTGTCACAACAAGAATATTACAGTCCTTCCAGCCTCATTCTCCCATTATTGAACACAGTTGCACAGTATATACAATGTTTGGAGCATTGGAGACAACTTTACAGCTCCAGCTTTGTCCAGTATGTCCACCATGGCGACAACACTATATAGGTCCTAATCTTTGAAGTCAAGGGCTCTTCAACTATAACAATTCCATCCTTTTTTCTCATGATCTTCTTGACTACTGTACCAGCTGCTTCACGACATGGGAAACCCCTTTCATAGCATGGGTCACCACCATGACGAGCTATGGTCTGAAAAACCATTTGTTAGGGAGGATCTTTTCAGGACTGTCTGGTTTGCATATGTTTGTCTCCAGAGATTCAAAGGCAACATGACTTGCAAAGTTTGCGGCATGGCCCCTGATGAGTTCATCTGTGATGGTACAACTATCTCTTTCCATCAGAAACATTTACGTGACTTTTTGAGGCCACCGATGCGAATTGAACCAGGGGCCGATGTTTGGAAAGAGGCAAGATCACATCCCAAGCCTCAGTGTATTGAATCATCAGATGCGCATAAAGCAATATGACAGTGGTTTCAAAAGGTGCAGCGGATGCAGTCCAAGTTGATTACTACAACTCAGTGCGACAGGCTGCAACACATCTCCAGCTGATCAATTCGGGATTACATCATATTTTTGAGGCACAATTCAGCAAGATTGAACATGGTTTAGGATTGCCTTTGCAGGAGTATTATACATTGTTCTGAGAGGTAAGTGGATTACTAAGTCATATTTTCCTTCTCAGAACTTATATAGCTAAGTGCCGAGGAGTCTGTCCTACAAATGATTACAAAGCCCAATCTGGAGCTGTTACAACAGTTCATTGCAGAACCAACTCCACTTCGGGCTTCTCAGCTAGTGGGGATTCCAGCTCTTCTGAATGTTCTACAGGTCAAACATGACAACAAGCGGTGCTACAGCAACGAGTTCATTGAGTTATGCAAGTGGGTGGTGGACTAGTCCAGTATCTGGTCAATGATTACTATGGAACCATACTGTACTACCATGTTTGCCAACCCTAGAACTGTGTTTGAGCTGCACCAATCGGATGAAGAGAAGGAAAATGGCAGAAGAGGGAAATAGCTACTGTAACCGTAAACCAGTTTGATAGTTATCACTTATATCTATCAGTCATGATGGAGACCTCTACTGGATCACCTTGTTTGGCTAAGTGAGAAGTGTAGGTATACAATCCAGTCAATGATCACCATTAAATACCCCATGGTGGAATAGTTAGATTGTACTGTATCACTCTGGCCTAGTGACTAGTCCAGTATCTGGTCAATGATTACTATGGAACCATACTGTACTACCATGTTTGGCAACCCTAAAACTGTAGCTCTGTTGCCCAGTTAGTGATTACCATTGAATGCTCAAGGATGGAGTACTGTATCACTCTGACCTAGTGTCCCCAAACTGTAAGTGATGTATGTGGTTGATGATTACCATTCAACTCTGACTACAGAATGGTGGAAACATACTGGACTACCATGTTTGGTAACCCTGGAGCTGTAGATTTGTCTTCCAGTTAGTGATTACCATTAAATGCTCAAGGATGGAGTGATGCATCAATCTGACCTAGTGTCTCAAAACTGTAAGTCCAGTATCTGGTCAATGATTACCATTAAACTATGACTACGTGATGGTGGAAACATACTGGACTACCATGTTTGGTAACCCTGGAACTGTAAATTTGTCTTCCAGTTATTGTTTACCATTACACACTCAAGGATGGACAATCTGGCCTAGTGTCTCAAAACTGTATGTCCAGTATCTGGTCAATGATCACCATTAAACTCTGACTACAGAATGGCAGAAACATACTGGACAATCATGTTTCATAAACATAGAACTGTATCTCTGTTTTGCAGTTAGTGGCTACCATTAAATGCTCAAGGATGGAGTACTGTATCAATCTGGCCTAGTGTCTCAAAACTGTAAGTCATGTATCTGGTTGATGATTACTATTCAACTCTGACTAAAGAATACTGTACTACCATGTTGAGTAACCTTGGAACTGTAGATTTGTCTTCCAGTTAGTGGTTACCATTAAATGCTCAAAGATGGAGTACTGTATCAATCTGACCTAGTGTCTCAAAACTGTAAGTGATGTATCTGGTTGATGATTACCATTCAACACTGACTACACAATGGTGGAACCAGACTCTACTACCATGTTTGGTAAACGTAGAACTGTATCTGTTTTGCAGTTAGTGGCTACCATTAAATGCTCAAGGATGGAGTACTGTATGACTCAGGTCTAGTGTCTCAGAACTGTAAGTGATGTATCTGGTTGATGATTACCATTTAATTGTGACCACAGAATACTGTACTACCATGTTTGGTAACCTCAGAACTGTGGCCTTGTGTTGCAGTTTTTGATTACCATCAAATGCTCCATGCTGACTGTACTGTATCACTGTCATTTGCTATCTTAACACTGTAGGTCTGCTATCCACTCCCAGTGAAAAGCAGACATGTGCAATCCTGGCACCACCTGGTCAAATCCGTAAACCAGAAAGTTGCCAAAACCAGGTGGATATCCGCGGCTATCCGGCCAAATCGGACATGAAGAAGAATTACAAATCTGGTAAATCTGGTACAACCTGTACAATACTGACTAATGCAGTTCTAGTGTTATTATCTATGTTTAGCTGGTTCCATCTAACTTCCAAACATTCCAATTCCATCACCATTCTTACCATCGCCATTTCCCAACGAGTTTTAGCATGAGGAACACTTGACGAGAGGGGCAGCTGACGTTTTTGAGGGAGGAGCAGTTGACGATGCACACAATGAAGGGGGCAACTGATGTTTTTGAGGGAAGAGCAGTCGATGAGGCTCTTGATGTTTTTGAGGGAGGAGTTGATGACTTGATGTTCAATTTTTGGCTGAGAGCATTCCATACCTGGATGGCTGCTTAAGTGGGTGTCACAAAGATAGAATGTGATACCTCTTGGTCCCCCTTTGCTGTCCCACATCGCAACAGTGGTCATCTTCCCAGTGTACACAGCTGCTCCTAGCTGATATGATTCAGAAGTCTATGTAACAATGAGAAAGCACAAACCTCGACAAACTAGTCGTTTTCTTGTCCATCTTCTCCTTGGCTTTCGCTGCTGGGGGACAGAATAATCTCAGATTTGAGAAGGACTGGGATATGTACACAGCAGGTATATACAAGAAGACTGCATACCTTTGCTTATACCAAGGCTAGAGATGGTGACTTGAGGGATTTAAGCACAAAGACATTGTGTCGTCGCAGTAGATGATGGAAAGATGTAATTAAGTCACATGTCAACCAAAAAAGAATATCAATGACGCGTTTGCGACGTGTCCATTCCCAAAATAACACCCAGTACTAAAACACCAATAGATGGAGATGTTGGTTGAATGTTAGATGCGTAGGAGCTGAGATAAGCCCACCTGACAGCATCAGATGCCTGAAACACCCCGATTTATACATCTCCACCCAGATTGTCCCAGAAGGTCCAGATTTCCACGTGTCCTATTTTCACTGGGGATAACTGCTCAACTCTGACTACACAATGGTGGAACCAGACTCTACTACCATGTGTAGTAAACATAGAACTGTACCTCTGTTTTGCAGTTAGTGGCTACCATTAAATGCTCAAGGATGGAGTACTGTATCACTCAGGTCTAGTGTCTCAAAACTGTATGTTATGTATCTGGTTGATGATTACACCCATATGTCCCTCATTCTAAAGGAGGTGCTGCCACCACACTGATGACAGCCAACAGAACTATCATATCCTTGTCTCAAGGTTGAATTACAGTGAGATACGGTACCCCTCCTCCTTCTTCTGCAACACCCACCCTTCACAATCAACCAACAACCATACCCTCCCCAGCTCTCCTCTCCCAAGTCTGCGCTCTCAACTCCCTACCTTGTTTAGGTTCCCTGAGAACGCTAGACCTCAAAGGCAACAATCTCAGAACTACCTCTCCCAAGTCCTAAAATGAAACCAAACACTCAAAGTCCTTAATCTAAGATAACAAAATCGATGTACAGGGCCTGGTGGGGTTGGATGAAGTGTTGGTGCATTTCTAGAAATACAACACAATGTTAGAAACGCTCAATCTATCAAAGAACCCATGCTGTGGACCCACCCTCCCCACACCACCTTCCCCAAAAATGGATCTTTAAAATGTCTTCCTCTCCTCCCAAGGTGAGATATACCTTGCAGAGTTCCTCCCTGAATCACCTGACCTCCTCCATCTCAATCTCACCACCAACTCTGGTTTCGATTTAGCGGGTCTTCTGACTCTTCTTGCTCTCTCTGGAGGACTGAAGGGGGCTTGGTCATGTGATGTCTTGATGTTGATGTTCCTGTTGGAGATGAGGAATGTGCAAGGGTGTGTCCAGAGATTCTTAGTACTGGCATTTGAGACACTGAGGAAGCCGAAGGGGTGGCTCATGTGAGGTGGGGCGGAGTACACCCTCATTAGAGCTCTCTTCCCTCTGCTCTGGGTTTGTTCTCGAGTGTGGCGTCTGGAGTGAGTTTGATGTTGATTGGGGGAACATCAACACTGCCTCAGTCTGTACCAATGCAGAAGAAGAGTGTTGTATGGGGAATGATTGACAAAAGTAGGGTGTATGGAGGAGGGAGAAGGAGAAAGTATTGGAGGAGAGCAGGCTAAAGCAGTTGTAGAGGGTTGCGACTATATCACATTGCGTTTTTGGATGAAACAGTGCATGTGGATGGACCACCAGCGCTCAGGTGGGAAGATCATCTCAAATACAAGAGGAGTTCTGGGTACTACTTGAAACATTGTATGATCATGTTCTAGAGTTTAATTCTTGAGAACTTGCTTTGCCAAGGCCTATGATACTACATGTATGCTTCCAATTGTAGTCAAGTCACGCGTCATAACCTATCTTTCTTTTCAACAACAATGCCCTTCAAGCTGACAACAACAGAGAACCTGAGGTTACAAATGGATACCTTATTGGTATAGATTCAGAATGTACATGTCCTAGAATACTTCTGTACGAAGTCATGTATGAGTTGAACTTCATTGTGGGAACCAAAACCAACATTGTCCATAGCCCTGCAACAAGTCACTCTTTGTGTTGCTCTAGGCCTTCTGAATGACAGAGGTGATATCTTCCACTCCACCAGACCAGCTGAGTGGGATCTTTGCTATTTTGCTAGATAGCGGGTCTCCTGTGAGTAACAGTTTGTTTACTGATACACTTGACTGATGTCCAGTATAGTCTCTGGACACCCTCTCCTCCAGAAATTCTTGGAAAGACTTGCCCCGTCCAAGTCCATCAAAACCTGTGTACAGTGGACCTGAGCCCTAGGAACTGTGCAAGCTTGGGATAAAGGTCAAAGACTTTGGTCTCCCAGGGAACAATCCTTGGCCGCCTCTTCAACCATATTGTCAGTGCCAATTTCAACCACAAATGGATGGTGCACAGACTCCAAACTGAAAGCCCATTCAACACAAAGACACAGAACCCATGTTGCCAATTCTTACTGGGCTTGTGCGTGGCAGAGCTTTCAATAATGTGAACTTCTTGACAGCCAAGTGAATCTCTACCTCCCTTGGAACTCAAGACTCTGAGGCATACCCAGACACTCCAATTGTGACAGCTCACAGCTCTATACAATGGAATGTGCAGTCCGATCTACAATCACAGGTTAAAAATGAGCCGATCTCTGAACCTGCCAAACTGATCTTGTACCTCGCAGCTCAGCCTTTCCCAGATGTGGGAACTTGATTTGCAAGCAGATGATCTGCCAACACCAACTTCTGAGCATCTCCCTCAAAGTAGTGATCCACAACTTGGTATCTCTGCTCTTCTTTCTTCCTCACTGCCTGTTCCTGAGCTGGGGCAGACAGTTCACTTGCAAACAGAACCACTTCTCCCAATGACTGAGCTGACAAAACTGGAAGCTGGATACAACTTCGAGACTCGGAAGCATCCGGCACTTCCCAGTTTCTCTGATTCACAGAAAGCATCAAAGAGTTCAGCGCAATCTGATGGCATGCTGGACAGTGAGGCCTAGTGAGGCTGACTGCCAACTTACAGCATTTTGCAGAAATATATGGAATCACTTGTAAATAAATTTGTGTGTCATTGTTTATCCTGGTATAAGCAATGCCTTGATGTTCCGTCTCAATCCATATAAAAAATTGTATTCCAGTTTTGTTCTCAAATCTTGGCATCAAGAAGACTTGTATCTGCAATGCACTTGACAATTATGCGAAATATGGTACTCCATACAACCCCCATGCCAAGCATCCGGGTCACCCACAGATTCTCAATCCTATAGATGTCAAATTCATCAGCAGTCTTATCATCTCTAACTCTACAGTTTTTCTTGATGAACTCCAAACTCAACTTCATCAGCACTATGGGCTCCAGACTTCTGTTCCCACTGTGCTCCAAACACTGTCTCATCTCAACAAATCTGCTGAAGTAACGAGACTGCCTGAGCATTGCATATGTATCAGATTGGCAAACTTGTGCCTCATGCAGGTATGCTTATGTTTATGGATGAAGCCACACACAACAAGTGAAGTTCCGCAAGAAAGAATGGTTGGTCTTTGAAAGGACAACACTGTGTCCAACAGACTGGGACAAACGATTTTCTATTGTGCCTGTATTGACCCTAAATGGAATTATCATATATGAGATCATTCTTGGTTCTATAACAACACAGATATTCCTCTGCTATAGAAAGCAGAGAGAAAGTGGTATGTTTTGTTTCCAAGTCTCAGCTTTCAGGTTGATGTATCCAAATAGAGGCCTTTAACCAACCCTGTATCCTGGTCCACAGAGTGTTCTTATACTAGACAACTGCATCCATCATGCAGAGGAAATACACCATCTAGTAGAAGATAAAGCAGGTATGAGCAAAACTATGTTTCATTGTGAATCAAGCTCACTCTAGATCAGGTTGTAGACTCATCTTCCTCCCTCCATGATCTGCAGACATGAACCCAATCAAAGAGGTCTTCTTTTCCATAAAGGCTTATCTACACCAACTTCTCACTGTCTATCATGCACAAAGCCTGTTAATGTATTCATTCAAAGGTCTCCAGGTTATTTGCAATGTGATTATAACACCAGTACACAACCAGTACAGTGATTGTTTGACTTCAGTGGTATACAACTTGGTTTCTATGGAATGTGAATGACTATAACCTTGACATAACAGAACTTTGACACACAGAACAAGAGACTTGGAGAGTAATGCAATATGAGAATACTGTTTATTTAATCTGCCATGCATCAGGAAGTGTCTCACCATGGCTATCACAGATAGGATCAAGCAATGGGATCATTCCATCAGGGACACAGCACATGGTGGCACAATGTAGAGCAGAAATATGACCATTCATCTTTGGCATTGGGTAGTAGTGTACCAGAGACCGTTTGATAACCCCAGTGAGCAATAGCTCCTGATCCATTGGAAAACCTGTATGGTTATTATATACTCTTAGGATTGGATTCCCAGACTGGCTCAGGATTGGCTCAGGATTGGCTCAGGATTGTGGGAGGTCATACATCTCCTGTGGATGTAGGAGTACAGTTTGACCTCCAGGAAGTTGTACATTTCTTGAGGATTGCAGTTTGACCTCTGGGAGGTTGTACATTTCTTGAGTATTGCACAATGCAGTTTAAGCTCTCGGAGGTTGTACATTTCTTGAGGATTATTGCACAATGCAGTTTAAGCTCTCAGAGGTTGTACATTTCTTGAGGATTGCACAATTCAGTTCAACCTCTCAGAGGTTGTAGATTTTCTCAAAGATTGTGCAGTACAGTTCAACCTCTGAGAGGTCATACATTTGTTGTGGATTGTGTACATTTGTTCAGTATTGCACAATTCAATTCAACCTCCAGGAGGTTGTACATTACTTGAGGATTGCACAATTCAGGTTGACCTCTGAGAGGTCATACAAATCTTGAGTATTGTGCAATTCAGTTCAATCTTTCAGAGGTTGCACATTTCTTGATGATTGTGCAGTACGGTTCGACCTCCAGGAGGTTGTACATTTCTTGAGGATTGCAAAATTCAGTTCAACCTCTGAGAGGTTGTATATTTCCTGAGTATTGTTCAACCTCTGAGAGGTTGGTACATTTCTTGAGGGTTGTGCAAATCAGTGCAGGTTGAGTATTGCACCATTGAATTCAACCTCTCAGAGGTTGTACATTTGTTGAGGATTGCATACATTTGTTGAATATTGCATGATTCAATTTTACCTCCAGGAGGTCCCACATTTGTTGGCTCAACCTCTGAGAGATCATACAATTTGTTGAGTATTGCGCAATTCAATTCAACCTCTGAGAGATTGTAAATTTGTGCAATACAGTTTGACCTCTGAGAGGTCATACATTTGTTGAATATTGTGCAATTCAGTTCAGCCTCTCAGAGGTTGGTACATTTGTTGAGGATTGTGCAGTACAGTTAGACCTCTCAGAGGTTGTCCATTTGTTGAGGATTGTGCAGTGTACTACAGTATGACCATTTGGAGGTCATACAATCCTTGAGGATTGTGCAATTCAGCTTGACCTCTGAGAGGTCATACATTTGTCGAGTATTGCACAATTCAGTTCAACCTCTCAGAGGTTGGTACATTTGTTGAGGATTGTGCAGGACAGTTAGACCTCCCAAAGGTCATAAATTTCTTGAGGATTGTGCAATTCAGTTCAACCTTTGAGAGGTTGTATATTTCTCAAGGATTGAGCAATTCAATTCAACCTCCAAAAGGTCATACATTCCTTGAGGATTGTGCAATTCAGTTTGACCTCTGAGTTCATACATTTGTTGAGTATTGTAATACAGTTTGACCTCTCAGGAGGTCATACATTTCTTGAGTATTGCACAATTCAGTTCAACCTCTCAGAGGTCATACATCTCTTGAGGATTGAGTAGTACACTACATTATGACCTCCAGAGGTCCCAATTTGTTGAGTATTGTGCAATTCAGTTTGACCTCTGGGAGGTGAGATTGTACATTTTATGAGGATTGTGTGGTACAGTTTGACCTCCAGGAGGTCATACATTTCTTGAGGATTACACAATTCAGTTGAACCTCTGAGAGGTTGTATATTGTGCAATACAATTCAACCTCTGAGAGGTCATACATTTCTTGAGGTTTGTGCAGTACAGTTCAACCACATTTCTTGAGGCTTGTGTAGTTCACACATTATGTTGAGGATTGAGCTATGATTGCATAATATTGTTTGACCTCCCAGAGGGTTGAGTCTTTCACAATACAGCTCAACCTCTCAGAGGCTGTTCATTTCTTGATTACATAATACAATTTGACCTCCAAGAGGTCATATATCAGTATAGTTCAACCTCAGAGAGCTCATACATTTGCACAATACAGTTTGACCTCTGGGAGGTCATACATCTGTTGAGTATTTTGCATTATAGCTTGACCTCTCAGTGGTTGTACATTTTTGTTGAATATGTTAAGTACAGTAGATTGCACAATATTAATTGAGTAACATGACATGTCATGTGTAGGACTCCTCCATGTGATAGATTATAACAGTTATAATAGTTGAGTAACATGACTTATTGTATTGATGACAAATCCAGGACACAGTAGATGACACATGATTAGGTGATGACAGATCTAGGACACAGGAATATCCAATCCACTCCTCTAAATCACTATGGAGTTGTTGTTGTAAGGATATGACTGAGTTGAATTTCAAGTGCTTTACTCAATCAAAACTCAATCAAGATGAATTTCATTCTGTGTCACTAAATCTGACATTGTGAGGCAGACTTGACACTGGAAGTGTCAATGAGTCGAGTTTGATTCTTCCAATTTCAGTAGTCCCTCTACAATATATTCCATGCTTTCCTTTTGAAGCCTAGACTAGGGCACTTGGATAAATTGAGGAACTTGCTTGTGCATAAAGGCAGATACCAGGCTTTGCCTTTTAGTTTCATTTCCCTCAAGTGAGAGATAGGTGAGTGAATAACACGTGGAGGATGGGATTGAGAGATGTGGCTGTGAGGCGAGTATGTGACAGCGTAAGGCGACGAAGGCCCCATTCGATTGAGAGGATGTCTGCAAGGGGAGTTATAACTTGCATGGGAGAACTGCCGGGAGGGACAAGGAGACCTAGCATCAAAAGTGGACTGAGGAATTGTTAGTAGGTTGCAAACACAACAAGAACAACTTATGAGGAGAGTAGTGTGCTTCTCTTCTTTAAGCATCAGGGTACTTGCATACTGGAGATGATACACAATCCCAATTCAAGGTAATATAAAATGAGCCCTCTTCAACAGTTTCTCCTCAGAATTCGATCCAATGGATGCAGCAGAACCCAGCCCAGTGGTGATTTTAGTTGTCCATGGAGAAATCAGGCCCAGTGAAAATTGGACATGCGGAATCCTGGCATAAACTGGCAAAACCTTCTCAGGCCAGAAAGTTGCCAAAAGCCAGGTTGAATGCCATGGGGATCCAAGTTTTCTGGACATTGAGAACGGGTGATTTCTAGTATATTCTGGTTAAAACTGACTATAACAGTTGTAATGTAATCATCTGTATACCTCCATCTCCCACTGGCACTGACGCAATACTATATATATAGAAACCCATCATTGTTGCAGAGCCTCTGAGCAAGTGTCGAAGTCTATTGCTGCAGAGTTCTTTGCATTGAGTAAGGCATGTTTAAACAACAGGGATCAAAATGTAGCATAATTAAGTCACTGCCATTGTCGTCATCAGTGTCATCAGCTCCCCCTTCTTCCTCAACCGCATCTCCATTGTTACCATGCTTCTTTTCACGTCAGGTGAGGGTGTTCCAGACCTGGATGGCTGTATAAGTGGGGTGCTTTGGAATAAAAATGCGATACCTTTTCTACATGGCACCTCCCCAGCATACATGGCTTTGATTGCCTGGCCAATGCAGTTCAGAAAGCTGTGTAGCAATGAACCTCACTGACCATTTACTAATTGATCCTCCTATTCTCAATACAGTAGCACATCTAAGTTTGTGTGGGCAGACATGAATTTGAATGTGATACAACATTGTTGAGGTGGGGAGCCCAAGAGGAGATGGTGGAAGTACGAGTTTAAGTTGGAATTCATGACAATGAAAAAAAAATCTTCTATGACATGTCAGATCACGTCTGATTCCAGTATAGCATGAGCATTGTAGATGATATTGACTATTGAGCTAAGTAAAAGCATAATACTAGTGGTTCAGCAAACATGTGATACCAGGAAACACCCGATTTATGTGTCTCCACCCAGATTTATCCTCTTTTCACTGGGAATCAGGGATTGTTCCTTTGTTGTTGATTTTTGAGAATGCTCTTTCCGGGTGTGGAGAGCAGAACAGTGCTGGAAGATGAAGGACCTGAAAGGATCTGCCACAACTGACAGAAGGTCAGGCCAGTGGTGAAAGTGATCCCAACGACACTGGGGACACATTGCTGGCTGGGGGCCTGGTTGTTCTGGTTGGGGAGCTACTGAGGAAGCTATTTTGATGAATTGAGATGCTGGGTTGAGAATCTGTAAAAAGAGGCATTAGATCAAAAATGATAATCAAAGATTTTTACCAATTAGACTTATATTGGAGCTTTGACAGCTCATTACAAGATTATATAACCCTGAAGAAAACATCGTAGGTGTGCACAACATTGAAAGGACCAGCAACAGATTAGCTGAGACAGTGTATGGTCATGTGTTATTGTCCGTCTTTACCTCTGATTAGACCTATCATTCAATCTCTGGCTCCTTCAGTACTGCTGAGTGTCAAGAGATACTGTATAAGCTCTTAAACTCTGTACCCACCTCACAATTGGTCCATAACATGTTTGGTACTGTACTTGATGGATTTCTCGGTAGTATGTCTGCAAGACTCGAAGACCTATTGGTTAATGAGGAGAGGGAAACACAATGAATTGGATTCATTTTTGGCCAATTGGCCGGTAGAACCATGAACTCTACACACAAATGCAAATATTATTCCGGAATATGGCATCTCAATGAACACATGCTGAATTTAATGTAGGTGGCATTCAGTCTTCCTGTTAATTCCTAATCTAGAATTACAAACCAGGCCCTGCTCGCAAATAAACTGGACTCCAGCAAATTGAGGACTCAATGCACAGATTTATATCCCACATACTGAGAATCTGTGATCGAATACTTCAAGATTTGGGGAGAGAGCTGAGAGCCAAGAGATGTAATCGAATGAAGCCTTGGTCTGTTTATTTGTCTTGCTATCACTTCACCAGGCCTTGCTTCACTTGTTGGTTGATAACATTTGTATAAGTTAGCTCTGGTTTCTCTCAATGCACAACTGAAGGTACTACTTGTGTCAGTGCACCACTTCTACAAAGACCCACTATGCCTCCTCATGAGAGTGAAGGTTAGGTTATTACATGAGTATCAAGTACTACTTTTCTGAAGCCTACCCCCTACAGAGGTGTCACATCCATATTTTCTGCTTGGGTTCTATCATTTGTCCTTACTCACACCATCATGAGGTTCAGAACCCCAATCAAGACTTGCTTAAAAGATGAAGAAACATGTTTAGGTCACTGTTCTTATTGCTACTGACACTACAACAGGGAAGACACCATCATCAAGCAATCAGGAACTCACTGTTGGCCGTTCCAAGTTCAACTTCCCTCATTGACCTCGTGTTAAACAATAGTAGGACCCCTCATCATTGGGTGATGTTTCTTCAAGGCTGGGTACTCCCGGATTGGGAGGGTGTCTTTTGCTCAGGAGGACATTGGAGCTGCTCATTAATCACTCTCCGCTGACTCTCATGAATCATACCTCAAAGGACACCAACACTGTCCCTCCACTGCATTGCAGAGGGTCTGAGAGTACCGTTTTTTCTTTCTCTATTGGTACGATACATCTTTGTTTTGTTTCTTTCTTTGTGCCTAGAAATAATAGGGAATTCTAATTAGCATTCAATAAAATCTGCACTTGCAAGCAGCAACAGGTCAAGGTGGATGAGATTTCTACAATGAATCAGTGAAGGCAGAGCTCAAGAGGAATTTCAGTCACATGCTCAGGTTGCAAAATCGATACGGAGTATTAGTTCAGTAAGTTCAGTAAGTACAGTATAGTAGTATCAAGGAACTTGGTGTAGGTCTGAGACTGAATGACAGAGAGAAAGACATGTCGAGCGTTGGTTTAACCCTGTTCCTAGTTTGACCTTTCTTAACATCAGGAAGCATGTATTCCCCTGACAAAGGCTCTAGAGGATCCAGATCCAGCACATTGTATCAGGCATATCCTAATAAGTGTGAGACCAGAGCTGAAACAAACATACAAAAGTTACCAGCATCTCTGAATGTGAATGAAGTGTTCCAGATATGAACAAGGTGAGGGAGCATACAAGCAATGCTGGCAGCAAATCATGATATCATGATTATTTCAGCTATTGGCGTTTACTTTGAAGGCTAATGTACGCACCTCAAGAACCCTAAATCTGAAACATGTGTCTCACTGAATTAAATAACAGCAAAGTTCAGATTGACAGTGCAAGATCAAGCAATTGAGTACATTGTCAGTGTTATGGCTATCATGAATGTCATCAATCTGGATTTCTGGAAATACCATTTGAAGTATGTCAAAAAGCCTGCTGATGAATGTCCTTGTGATGCCAATGGAGTTCCCAGGTGTCAAAGAATCCCTCCATCACATACAAAACTAATGTTTCTTGTTGAAAACCATCAGAAAGTGAAGGTGACTCTGTGAGTGGATGCTAAAAATCAATTCATTTGCATTCACATATTTGTCTTTCTTCTACTTTGAGGGAAGAGAGCCTCAGAGAGTGTTTGGTTATTGATGGAATAGTAATCCAAGCAAGTAGAGGGGAGGTGACTATTGATCTCATCTATCCAGCTCCTCCAGAATCGATCAGTGCATGTACAATGCTGGAAGTATAGGTAATTGGGCCTATAATCTTGTATCTGCATTAATATGAGCGGAAAGTGACCTCTAGATCAATGGATGCCTTATTGCGATTGCTACAGGAGAAGGATACTTGCTGCTTATTTTACAAGATCATTCCTGCTGATCAGAATGTCTCTGATCCTCATATGGTCCAAGGAAGGACCCTGCTGGAGAGCGAAGAGACATCTACATTGAATCCCAGCCAACTTCAAGCTGTCATATGCCTCTGTGCCTAATATGGGGTCACCAGGTAACACAATGACCTGAGCATTCATTCTCTGACTTTTGGTCAGGCACAGGTAAGTAAAACAGTGGTGGTGATTCAAATCCTATGGAAGTCAATTAGTGAAACAGATGGAAAGCAAAGTATCTTGATGGCAGCATCTCACAATGGTATGACTTAAGCTGAATGGGGAATCTAACTCAATTGGCATAGCAGTTGACAACATTTTGGAAAAGTCTGTCAAGATGAACGAAACACACAAGTTATTGCAGGAAGATCAAATCCTCCAGGTTGCCACTGATATCTCAAAGGTGAATAAAGATTTGCATCAATATCTGATTGATGCAAGAGTGGGTGACATGAACAAGAATAATTGTCTCTTCAAGCAAGCGCCCAGCAAAGAGTCAAGGTGGCTTCTGGTGCTGAAGTAGTTTGAGAAGTAAAACATCTGTTCTTCCAGTTTCATGGGTAGTGGATTCCATGTGTTTTACTCGAAGCGATTGTACCAGTGATTTCTTATGCTTGTAGATCTCCCAATGACCAGGATGACAACAAAGCTTGTTATGATGATATGAGTAAGAACAATAAAGCAGAAAGACCACTCAAAAGCTGCCTGCAATCCAACAATTGACTGAGTAATATCCCAATGCCTTCATTTGCTCCTGCAACAGCTTCGCGCTCCCCCAGGGATTGATCCTTGCATCAATTAATAACATCACACCAGCCATATCCTTCAGAATTCTATTCTCTTCTTTGGCCTCATCACAGTTGAACAACTGTCAGAATAGGGATCAGTCACATGTGAAAGACTCAAGCTGAATAATCTCATAGTAGAGAGTGAACTAATGTGGTTATTCACGAGATATCTCATTGTAGGGACCCAGGTGAACCCCTCTTCAGAAGTGCCAGAGTTGAATGCAATGGCTAAGTCAGGTTTAGATAGCTTGTTTCCAAGTCGCTGATAGGGATGCTCGGGGTGGCGGTGCACTTGAGCGGAACTGTCAATGCGAAGTCTAGGGAGAGAACTGTGATCTAAGGCATCAAAACAAAGCCTCTAAACTATAAAACACACCACAAACAACACACACACTAGTTGTCTTTTAATGTCCCAGGGAGTGTGAGTTTTAGCTCTTTGTTATTCTAGAGAAGTGTCTCAAGCAGGGTAATGCTTCGGAGCTTTGTCTATTTCAGAGTAGTATAAGTTTTCGCACTTCTAGAGAAGTTGTCTAACTTCTAGAAACAGCGGATGATAATATCTGACACAAAACAATGCACCAACAAGTGCAAAACCAACTTTAAAACTCAAAATCCAAAATCAAACTCAAAATCACAACTTGTAAACCCAAAACTCAAATCGCAACACACACTAGAGATGAACCAAACAAAACCCAATCATTTAACACCAAGCCAAATACAAATTGTAGGCAAGGGTGGTTATCTAGTGGTACTATGAGTCCTAGACGTCCTTATATACAGTTCTAGAGATATAAATCAAGATTGTATGTACCTGGCCATGCATGTATATGGTCTGATAAATAATAGATGATTCAGAAATGAAAACTAGAAAGGGATCTCCGAGGGTGGTTGCCATATGCTGCACCACCTACCCCTATTTTTGATATATGGCTGTACCCGGGCAGAGTGGTTCTAGTACTGCGACGACATGGATCTGCATTCCAGACACTGCTTTGAAACACTTTTACTAAGCCTCAGGTGCCTTGTGATTGGCCTATCCAATACCATGACCTTCCTAGTCCTGTTTTCTAAGCACTCTCCCAACTCTAGATGACTCAGTGGACCATGCAGTACACCAACACTGACAAATGCGATGCGGGATCAGGTGTTTCCGGTAGTCTTAGAGAATGCCTTTCAACTTTCTTTCCTCCTTTCCCCTAGACTCAATCATGTGATCATCACAAATCATAGCCGTAGTACAGTTCATAGCACTAGACATGAATTCCTGAGAGTTCAATTTGTCTAGGATCATCAATGACACCAATTAACTATACTAGCCATGTTTTAAGAAAGACCCAACTCAGTATACAGCCTAGTCTTGAACAAAGACAGCCGCAAACAAGTTTCAAAGTCTAGATGTGTACTCAGTCACCAAGTCTAGAAGTAACACCAGACTATAGATGAGTTAATAGACACATCTCGACCTTATAGCCCAACTTATGTTGATAACATTGCCCAAGGGGGTCCCAGAACACAACAAACCTATAGGCAGTCACATTAGGAATTTCAGGCTCTACCAAGGACACCTACCCACCCTCTCCTGCCTTATTTGGAAGTTCTTTCACATTTTTTCACATCACATGATGAGATAAGATTAGATTTCAGTACATTTAAGTATTCCAGCGTGTAACTACATAACTGCAATACTCTGGTAGGCAGTGTTGTCATTCACAGATTCTGTTCTCCACTGTGGTTGTGATGACTCCCTTAGCATTGCAATGACCTACACAAGTCCCATAGCATATGTGTTGCCTATTTTGGGTAATTTATAAACCTTCCTCCTGTGCTAGACATGCTAGACTCACCTTTCTAGTGTGTTGTATGACTGTCGGAGCACCAAAATTTACCATATAAGGTAAGGTCACATTAGAAATTTCATCCCTTGAGAGGGACACCTACCCCCCTACCCTGTGTGCGGGATTTTGATCCCGTGACCCCCTTGACATTGCCAGTTTATAAGCTTAGCCGCAAAACCGGTGTATCATCACCACACAAATTTGTGGTAGGTCCTGTGCAGAGAATCAATCAAAAGCTAAAGAAGAACATACTTGGAGTAGTGCTGATGCAATCTCTTATGACCCTCTCGTTGACAAGCACTGGAGTGAGATAGTTGCAAATCTAAATCAGTGGGTCACTGGACTTACCAACAAATGTCCAATTCCATAACCAATTCATGTATTCTACTGAATAGCTGAGAAAGTTCCGGACCACAAAAAACAAGCTAAAACGACATTGAGTGTCATTCACCGAAAAAGCCTTTGTTAAACCTTCAGCATCTTGACTTTGGGAAGACGATGGAGAATCTCTTCAAATATCTGAGCACCCATGATTTCCCTCTCTGCGGGACCAAGGACTTGTAATGAGTCAGATATGCCCGAGAGAAAGAGTTTAGCTCACATGAATCGTAAGTGTATCCTGTCAAGTCCAATGATCAGACTTGTTGAGATTTTGCAAAGCCCAAAGAATCGTCATCAGCATGGACAGAGTTTTGGATGCAGCTCAAATCAACAAAGTGAGCAAAATGGTTGGTGGAACCCCAGCGGTTGTTGCAAGGTCCTTTGTTCCAGTTTGAGTTGACGCTGGTGCCTAAGAGGGATCCAAGAGAGCTTGGTACGCTGTGGTGCCAAAACAAAAGGACCATCCAGTGCAACGACATTTGCTTTCACTTCAGAATTGGTCTTCAGCTTGCGACCATCAGTTCAAGTCTCACCTAGGTCAAAATTGCATTATTGTTGGCGGCAATAAGCTGGGGATATCGGCTGAGATTATCTTGCTTTAGGCGCACTTTGATGCTACAATGTTGGAGACACTGACTTGCCTTCTAGGCTAAGGTTTACTATGGACAGGCCATTACAGAGAAGGTCATGTTGGTTGACTAATGTGGCTTCAGCTATATAAGGTGGTGACAATACTATTGCAATACTATCTCCATTGAAACACAAAAAAGAAACATGGCCTGAGTGAAAGAGAAATAGCTATGTAGTTTGTAGTACTCATATTTGGAGGTGCACCTGGGGTTCAAACCTAAGGTTCAGGTTTGGGTTCAGCACAGCCACTGAACCTGAATGTTCAGGTCCAGTTCGAACCCTGTTTGGAGGTTTGGGAACCAGACTGTGGCCAGTATAGATCCACAGTCAGCAAAGCCAAAGATGCAAGGGGAAGGCACAATCTAGTCCCATGACTGGGGGTGTGGGGGAGGGGGGGTCCAGTCTTGCTGAAACCACATTACATACCTGGCCTCCCAGAAGGGTCCAGAGCATGTTAGATTAGTGTATTACAGTCGAAATAAGGTATATTGTATGCTATGCAGCCACAATGACCAAAAAGTAGCTGTTCCCAGCAATTAGCGCTCATAGTACAACAACAAGCAAGCAATTCAAAATTTACCACTATATACAAATGAGATACAATTGCTTGAATATTCTTCAACTGGAGTTATGTTGTAGTTCCATGCAGATTGTGCTGGGTTTGATGCTCACATCCCTTCAAAATGGGTCTGCTCAGCCTGTGGTCCTTCCAAAAAGTGCAAGAGTTATACAAAAGCTGTATTTAGTCAATGCATGCACATGCTGGGAAATTACCATATAAGGTAGGAGGGAGGGAAGGGGTCCTGCCCAATGCTGAGATTGGCAGATGTACCTACAGTATGATTTTTGGATCCTGCATTCCCCTTGGACAATTACCTAAATTGACATTGAGAGACTGTGTCAATGTATCACACCAGTGAATGGGAACTGGGCAATGTCACCAATAGTGAATGCTGGGTGGTTCAAGTGATATCACATCCTATGAATAGCTATTAGCATATGAGCCTAAATTGTCCATTGACCTGAGATGTACATCTCTGGGTTCTGTCAAAGACAGCTGTCAAGCTTTGAGTTTCAGATCTAGTGAGTGTTCCAATGCACTGGATTATTTTCTGATTTGTGATGCAGTATACCCAAATGAAACCACAATCATGAGAGAGCCTCAATTACTACATAGTGTGACACAAGCTTTACTCCCTCCCTTCAGTCAGAAGGCAACCTTTGGTCACCATTCTACCTCCAGTCAGTCCTGCAGCTCGTTGGGGCTCCGCCCCAAACCCTGTTCCCATGCAGTCATTTTTAGTGTGACATGTTTTTAAATTTCTATACAGTATATACAACAATCATATTAAACCATTGAGTACATCTGGATAAACTACATTAAGTGTCTTTGTACCTTTTTCTTCAGGTGGAAATAATATTTTAATATTATGCTGACTTGTGCATTGAGACAGAGCAACATAGAGTTGGCCATGAGAGAACACTGGCCATTGAAGGTCAAGTCTGTCCCTGCCTGCAATGGTATCTTTGGATGCCAACCTTTATCTCCAAATGGGAAAAGCAGAACATAATGAAGAGGACTATAGTGTGGATGTGTTTGACTAATGTGTTGCAGATTTTGAGGATTGCCATCTCCTCAATCTACTGTTCTCAAGTGCAAGCAGATATCTTGGTCACTCCTAACATTCTCTTCTCCAGTGCCAGGAATCACTGCAGCAACCTCATCAGCTGTAGGGAGATTGTATTGACATGCATCAGCTCCAGGTTCTAAGCATAGACTCAGTGAGACATCAGTTTGTTGATCAGCAGGCTGCTCTTGCATAACCTCATGAGTTTGTTTGAATAGAGGCACATATGGATTGCACTGATGTAGCATACTCTGTAAGTCATTGATGATTGCATCACAGTGAATACCAATATGCTGGTTGCGATTAGACTGAATTGCATTGGCAGTAGCAGAATCATGGATATAGAGCTGAGCATATGATGCCTGGACATTTGGTGCTGGTTCTAAAGGTGCAATATTGTGATGAAGTGAGCCTTGAATACAGAAACAGTAAGGGCCAGGAGCATTCATGACTCGCTGATCCAGTTTTACACCAACAGAAGTGAAAGCAAGAGCATTATTGAATGAGTGTATATGCTTAAAATAGGTGTTTGACAATGGTGAGACTCCTGTGACTAAGTTTGTAAGGTCATAGGTGGAGCATGAAAAGCTCTAAGTTTGACTTGACCCTGTAAACAGCATGAACCAAACTTCGGCTCATTCTTTGTTGAGGATGTTAGTTTTTCTCCATTCCAGTGCTGGGCATCACTATGGCAGCAGTCAACATTCATTGAGTCAATAGTGTGTCAGGCAGCAGGCTCATGATATTCCATCCTTGCTCATAAACTCTGTCCATCTTTCTCCAATCTACATAACTCTCGCTCCTGAGCATTGCGCTCTCTTTGATGCTGGGCCTCTCTCTGATGTTGTCCTGCTTGAGCCTCTCCAGCCAGGTGTTGATGATGTGCATTATCCTGGGGCAGAGGTGGAAGTGGTACAGCAGGTAGTGGTGGTATAGGTAGTGCAGCAGGTAGTGATGTAGCAGGCAGTGGTCTATGTTGTGCTGGGAAATTAATTACTTAGAAGGGTGAGATGGTATAGCAGTTGATGGAGGTAGCTGAATTGGTGGAGGTAACTGAGTTGGTGCTCGAGGAGGTAATGCATCTGTTGAGAGACCCATAAAGGGATTGGTAGCATTTTCACCTTGTCTATGACCACGACCATGTCTGTGCACTACAGGTAATGGTGGAAGTGAAGCAACTTGCCTACCAATTCCTTGAGTCAGCTGAAGTCCCATCATGGTTCACATCAACAAAATGTGCCCCATAGCCATGTAGCTGCATAGGAGCATTATCATGATGATGATTATCATCAAGAAAAAGATCCCAATTAGTATCATCTTACCTATTATGAGCACAGACATTGTTACTGAAGGCTGTCTGGGTGTAGTCTGAGGTAAGCGGCAGTTGACAGGACTATCCATAGTCCTGCTATTACGTTCACACTCACACTCAGCATTCTGATGTCATTGAGGGGTCCTGGGTGGTGTTTCCCTATAATAGATGAAGTATTACAATAGATAGAAATGTACCTCTCTGGGTTCTGTCAAAGACAGCTGTCAAGCTTTCAGTTTCAGATATCTAGTGATGCACTGGATTATTTTCTGATTTGTGATGCAGTATACCCAAATGATGAGAGAGACTCAATTACTACATAGTGTGGCATGGTGCAAGTGGTACAATATTCTTTTGGTCCATAGATGTTTTGTCCTCTGTACTTCCAAAGGTGGCCGTTCAACCCTTGATGCAATCTTAATCAAATTATCAAGATGGGGGGTTGAGCAGAACACTGCCTTTTATCACCCAGTATGATGTTGAGTTCTGGCTACTAAACATCCACTTAACTTCTGGGAGTTTGCCAACTATCTGGCAACTAATATGTTTCATAATGGTAATGATGCCACATAGCACTCTTGTTCCTATCCTTTCAAATGCTGGACAGCAAAACTAAAATCTACCAAGAAATGTGGAAAGTTGACAGTTCAGATATAACATCTGTGGCAAACAAAAACCAGGGTGAGTTCACCCCAGTGAAAATGATTTATTGTCTACCTGGATTCTGGGATGCAGGTACATACCTTCCAAAATGGATGCAACTTGAAATACTTGGACTCAGACCTGGTCTAAAGTGGTCAGACCAGTGTACCAGACCATCATGGACCAGCTCTGACCAAGCCATCAGGTCTAGACCATGGTCCAAGTACCTACTTAGGGTGTTAGGAGTACACCCTAAGTGGGTATGGTCCAGTGGCTGCCTGAAGTGAACTCTGGGTGCTGCTTCTTCTTTACGATCCTGCTCCTGATGGCCTTTCATACTGATAAGGAAAGTGACAATGGGGGAGAGAGAGTTTCAGCTTTCTCGCTGAAAGCAGAGATTCCAGAGGTGACAACTCCAGAATCAGGTCTCAGATGTGGGGGGGTGGGTTGCTAAAATTGAGATCTGACAGATGCATATCCACAGCTGTGTCTGCATATTAGCCCAACAGCAATGCAAGATGGCTTCAGTCACAGTCAAATATGTGAGGAATGTAGCACAATCATGTTCACATTATTATCATAGATTCATGGAGGCCAGTAGAAATACACAAAATAAAATGACCTATCCAGAGCTATAAATTTGATAAGAAATGTCTGTTTGGTAACATTTCAGCAGCATACCTTTTTCATATTCTGCAGCTTCACTTTTCTGTTTCTGACCTGGCAGCTGCCTGCCCCTGTACATCCAACTTATCCACCTCAGCAGTGGAGATGAATATTCTGCCCAGCAATAAGCATGGAGGGTTGTTTTTATATCAAGAAGGGGAGAGGGGGGAGGGGGAAATGTGCATAATCACAATTCATTCATTCCAAGTCATCTTTGATCATCCAAACAACACACTTTTCATTCTGGACTCTTTTTGTTAGTTTAGCATATGTATATATTATTTGAGTAATCATGATATCATGATTTGGCTGTGTTTATTTACAACATGTCTCCAGCCTCAACAACAACAACACAGGCATGGCATCCATCTCTAATTGTGTTACAACTCCTTGCAACTTGCTGATGAGCCTCAGTGGTATGTCAAGTTGCACGCTTTTGTCTCAGGTTGATTGTTTCCTAGAATCCGACTCGGAAAGGCATCTGTCAAATGTCTTTTGTAGGGTAGAGTCACTCGAACAACAGTTCGCATCCAAGTTTTCACTCGGTTTAGTCACTACAATAGTTCGATTTTTTTTTGCCTTCTGATGTTCATATGCTATAGAAATGGTTATCTATGTTGTATGCAGCTCCCTAAAGGCATTCTTATCCTATAGAATTTTGATAGTGTGTCATAAGATCACTTACCTTTTCTCAGACATCCATAATCTCAGGCTCGACCATTCAGGTAAATGATACATCTTTAACCCTAACTTTCCCTCAGAGCTTGATTGGTTGCTCAAACTTTGGTAGGTTTCCTCTCTTGCAGACTGTGCTTACAATTGTCAATAGTTCAATGCCAGGACACGATACATTTCCACTTGGTGGCTTATGACTTTTTACCGCTCGGATCAAGTCCAGTGATTTCCTCCCGCCGACCCAACTGTTGATATGATGGATTGATGAACACAGGTAATCATTTTAGTTCAATCATAAGTATTTTTTGATTCCTTCCTATACCACAGATCAATGGTTCGGAGCTGCAGCGTTGACTTTTAAGCTCACTGGTCTTTTACTTTCGAGCACTACCATTTGAATCAAGTATTACACACAGGGGGACAGTTTCACTTCATCCAACAGCAGAACTTCTTGATAAAGTAAGTCAGCTAACATCTGTATAGTGCCTCAAGTAATATAGTGATGTATGGTGTAGTGGGTAGATTCCTTCTTGAAAGGTACCAACCATTCTGATGAACTGTGGTTCAAGTCCCGGAGCCGCATTCTTATTGGGTTTTTTTATTCTGTGTTTTTACATAATGTTATTCATCTATGTTCCCAAGGAACTTCGAGGTCGAACTTCTGAGAAACTTGTCCTGATGAACCCAAGTGTGATTAACTCCTCACTGTGTAAGCTGCTTCTTTGTCATTTGTCTTGCACTGGTGGCACTAGTAGCATTATAATTTACTCATTTCGGTAATGGGTTGTAATGTAAGTGATTCATGTTGGGCACATTACCATTTGTGAAGTTGCGTATCCCATTTCCGTCAAGATGCATGGACAACTAATCAGAAAAACAACACAAACCTCTTGGGTTCAGATATTTGGCGCAATTGAGAAATTGGGATAACTTTGACAGAATGAGCAATGCGAAGTAGGTCATAAACTTCTCTAGTGAAACAGTGTATTTTAACACTGGTAACTAACATGGAAGGCAGTCGATACGAATCTTTAGGTCAAAATGCATACTGATCAGATAGAGTCACGGCAATCAGGATTAGGGCTCCGTGTAAAAGTATTGGCTGAGTTAATAACTAGTTATTAACTTGAGGGGCCTTGGACCCCTTTTTAACAGGTGTTATTAACTACTTACTAACTAGCAGTAAAAAACTATAAAAAACATGTGAGAAAGTACTTTTTAACCTGTTAGAAACTTGAAGTCAGTTAGAAAGTGATGCTAGACTTTAGCTTTGAGTGTATCTGGAGTGTTTCAATGTCAATAGAATTTTGAGCCCTATGACCTCAGACAGATCCAAGTTGAAAGTAATGTTTATAGCACACAATTGAGTCTTATAGGTTCACTCACTGGTGTCTTTTGACCTTATTTGGCAAGGGCTGCTTGGGACTCCATCTGGTAGACATTGGAGTAACACTACAAGCAGCATTTATCTGTCTTACAATCTGGACTATCTGGACTTTCTAACAGCTGGAAGCACTTTCTAACAGGCCTTTCAGACCCCTTGAGTGAAATACTGTTATCAACTCAGTTAATAACAGGTTAAAAAGTCCGAGTTAGAAAGTCTGGACTTTTACACGGAGCCCTAATCAGGATATTGTTTACATCCACTAGCTCTACAGGTCTGATGCATGCAGGTAATCAATCAGATCTCGCAGAATTCGCAAACAGTGAAAAAAATAATAGCTGGTCCGGAATCGAACGAAGAACATGGCAAAAAGGGACTTCATGCCTCGAAGTGCAACGCGCTAGCCTACTGAGCTATGGCACAAGCAATGACTCTGAGTTTAACTGTTATTTAGTATTGTTCCCCTCAATCTTGAAGCAACCAAATAAGGACTCGAAGACTATCTGGTACACTGTGCATTTCAACAGCGACATCGTTGCAATAAACTTTATGTGATGACTAGCCCTGCAGAACCCGACTCCGCTAGGTATTCGGACAATATGCCCACTACACCAACACTACACAGAGACGATATTGCAAGCCCTTCTGAAGCGAATGCTTTGTTTTCAGCACCCCCATTTGGGATTCTCTGCGATGTCGAAGAACCACATAGCTGAAAAGTTCGGTCACATTCTGAGATCTGATATTTCAGTGAGTTTTCTCTGCCTGCGTGCAGAGTATGCTCAGAAAAAAAAGTCACTACTTTATTTCGAGGAGCTGCAGTCAGTACGATGAATTTGTACACTGTGAGCGTTCTACTCACTATAGTCACCTAATCGGGTATTGGACTTACATAATCTTGCCGGACCTTTATATACTTGCTCGCTTCCAACCTTACGACTTAGATTTTGCCTTTACACTGTTACATAGAGACTATATACTTGGTCTCGTTCTACAGTGTGAACTTAATCGAACCCTTACAGTTTTTTGAATGACCTTACATCGTATAATCTCTATCGCAATGGTAAAGAAAACCAACAAGAAAACTCGCTTTGCTATGCAGACAAAAGTACCGCTGGTATCGTCTACCCCTCGAGACGACGGTGAGTTGTCCTCCTATTATGTCGCTAACCGAAGGGAGAACAATAATTCCCCAACACCATTGAGAAAAAATTCCCTGCCTCGAGGCAACAGTCATCGTTCTTCGACTGGAGCACAACGAGGCTCAATGGATCGTTCTGCTGGCCATAGTGCGGCCAGTTCCAAGTCCTTACTTTAGTAAGGCTCGGTCTTATACCTTGACGCCACTAAGACCTGTTCCTGAATCGCCTATATTTGGTATGCTTCTTTGCCTTCTCTTCTATCTCTCGATTATCACATTGTCATCATCTCCGGTTCTGTTTTTGCCGAATGCCGTTTCCCACCGTGTGTGTTCACCACTAATGGATCCGATGCCGGTTCACGTGCCCCTTTCCATCTTGTCTTCATACTACCATCCCACATTCCGTCATTCCTTTGTACATCCGTCCCTCTCTCCCTCTCTTATTTTCTGATTGTTAAAGAGTTTCATTTCAACTTTGTCCCTGTGTTTCCACCTTCTTCTTGTCCCCTGCCGTCCCTTTTCCTTTACGCTGGCTAACATCTGAAAAGTCCAATATATTGTTCTCATCTGTACTGTATTTCTAATGTGCATGTAGCGTTGCCCTCGTCCTTGTCGTAACGCTTCTTGAGATGCCCGTCCTCAGTTGCTCAGTAAGTATCCGTTTCTTCTATTCGCTTCGTGGCTATTCGCTTCGTGGCTATTTGCTTCGTCCCTTTGCAAGACTGCTTCCTCTAGCGTCACATGCGGTTGAAATTGCCTTTCTGCCTTTCTGCCTCTTCTTCCCTTACCTCGCAGACTGCTCTTCACGATGCTTTGCTTTTTAATCGCGCTCTATACTTTCTTGTTTACGACTTGTTGCAGCCAAACTGTTGCTGTCGTTCCTCCTGTTCCGTTTGCTCCGT
>QLOY01001319.1:0-14869 GCA_003313965.1 Megacollybia marginata
ATCAGGAGGAAAAGGAGTGACACAAACGTCAACCAGAAGCCTAGAGACGACATTGATTTTTCATTATTTGCTAAATCTTAGAATACGGACCTGGTCCAGTGATTGTGTTGAATACCTGTGAGTTGAGGTTGTCAAGTTCGTGGTGAACAAAAGCATAAAGGGCAATGTCGACCGCGAAAGCGATTAAAGTGAGCAGGGCGGCCAAGAATGAAGTCGCAAGTGTGACCAGGATATGCTGAGTGAAGGACAAGACCAACGCAATGAATGTTATCGCACATGCTGTATGTATCAGAAGTCAAGGTGAATTGATGAAAAAACTGTCAAGCTTAATTACTGACCGACTGGGTGAATCGCCAGACCTCGTGTCCAGCTGCTTCCAATAGTAGTAGTGGCGGTGGAAATACTGTTCTTGTTGACGTCGATGACACCAAACGGGATCTCGTAACCATGACCAGACTTGGGGCATATACGCTGTCCGTTAGAACCGTAGTCGCAAAATGCCCTGAAGAAAATAAGACAACCGATGGGAATAGTGGGTGAGCTCACCAAATACCCAACTATCGGAGCATATCAGAACAGTATCAGAAACAAAAAAGAAGCAAACGTACGCGTGCTTCAACTAGAATTCCCTGAGCTCCTTGAAAAGGTGAAGGACTATGAACTCGGACAATGTCCATGGTTCGTATGTACGGAAGTGAAATCGAGACCAAAAAACTCAAGAAGAATGCGCAGAACAGGAGAGCGATCCCTGAGATATGTAAAGGTGATTTAGGCAAGGGCATTTTCAATTTTGAACCTGCTGCTTTTGCTCTTGCTGGGGAGTTAATACGAGAACAATCTGTTTCTGAGAAGATCGGGTTTAATAACAGTTAAGGCGCTAAGATATAGTGACATCGTGTGGATATTGACCCGAGAAACAACAGTTCATGACTCAACTGAGCGGTTGTCACGGAAGGATGTTGTAGCCACGGTCGTTGTTGGTCCAATGTTGGTGTGATGTGTCCAGTAGCCCAAAAGATAGTAACATTGAGATGCCACTGCCATCATCACACCAAGGCTATGCAATAAGCAAGTCAACTCCTGAGCTCTACGGAGAGCTTTATAACAGCACACTGCACTGGCACACTGGCCACTCCAGATAAGTACCGACCCTGCAAGCGCGCGCAACTTTACGTAAAGCAGAAAGACGATATAGAATTTTGATAGATAGTCCTGAGTCATCGGTACATAACCATGTGTCATATGAGTCTGTTTTTGCATGAATGTGCCCCGAAAAACCTATATTTTCCTTGCGTCGATGTCAAAGCACGTCGCGAGCTCTCGAAGCAGATTGATGTACCTACATAGTGACCATGTAATAATAGTTCGCTATCGCGCACCCATCAGTTTGAATATAAGCGCCCGTTCAGCCCAAAAAAGGACCTACTTACGTTCAGAGAAGTGTCTCCGATGGGCGGAATCTGATACTTTTACGCGTGTTGAAGGGTTCTTTGACATGGGAACGGGCGCTTCGCCAGGAGGTAAAGTAGTTGTAAAGCAGACGCCGACGCGATCCAGTCCCTTTTGGACGACTTTTTGTGTGTAAACCTCTAGGGAGGATAGCGTAACTCAGAATGAGGTGCGGATAAGTCTGTCTTTATTAAAAACAAGTTCAGAAATAGTGAAAATGACTGATTTACTTACGGGGCTGATAGGAGTCCCATACTAGACATAGGTGCCAGACAGGTCCTTTCAACATACCAGAGATTTAAGGGTCCTTTAAGTCTAATGAGCTCAATTACCACTAACAAGTAGTCAAAGTAGTCAGAAAGACGTTATAGAGTTCTTTGAGCGGAAAAAATATTAAGTAAGCATGCTGACAAATAATCCCGGGCACAAATTAAGTGGCAACATGGCAACAGAATGGAGTGGAATGAAGATATGAGCAAGATATGAGTGTTTTTGTGTTGTTTTTTTGGAGAAGAAGTGGAGGGCAAGTAACACGGTTTAGGCTCTCCACCGTGTTTGATTCGCCTGAAATCGACTTGGTATACACTGTGGAGCAGCCATATGTTGGACAGAAGAAGATGGAGGCTAGTAAATGGAAAAGATAATGAGGGTTAAAAACGGAGGTAGCAGATGGTAGACGAAGGGAGGAAGTGAAGGTAGGAGGAGGAACCAATTCGAATTTATGATCCATCGAAATTTCATCCGAATCTGGGCATCTAAATAGGGGAATTCAGATAGAGGATTCCCGACGGATTCGCTGAGGATTCGTCAGGATTCGAAATCTCGGATTCGATATATAATGTAGCGAAGTTTCAGATTTAGAGTAAAGTGTTATATTCTGATTCGGCAGCTCCGTCGGCATGACTAAGCTGCGCATCTTTGACCTTCTAACCCGTTACTAGCTGTACAAGAAAGGCTTTCTGAAGTGTATCAGCTGCTTGTTGGTCATGCGTAGCATGGTTTGAGGTGAATCAACGGAGTTTGATCAGTTGCCGAAGTGCGGCAACAGCCTCATACTAAAAATAATGGGTATTAAAATAAACTATGTATCCGGGCTGGACTTACAGCTGTTCGAATCTTATTAGCTACAATTCATGCTTGAAAGTACCTAACAACGGACCTAACAACGCTGACCGATATCATGATGCCAACGTCGGCTGCATGCCTATAGCCGAACATGCCTGATTATGTAATTTTGAGTTTCGAAGGTCAAACACAATATTCAGTGGAGTTCTCGCTCAATTTGGGGTTCTGTAGAGTCCAAAACATGAGTTCTGAGTATTTGGACTGGAATTGCTAGCCTGTGCTTGACTATTGGAGCTGGGCTGCAACCTACAAGGCCGACTGCAATGACAACCGGCATCTACCAGCATTGATATATAAGGAACCGAGGTCGGCGTTGTTAGGTCCGTTGTTAGGTACTTTCAAGCGTGAATTGTAGCTAATAATATTGGAACAGCTGTACATCCGAATCCTTGTCGAATCTCTATCTGAATTTCCCTAAATATAGCTTTTCACTGACCGCAATGTCAGTCGTCTCCTCTTAAAAGAGACACTCCCGTCCTCTTACTTCAGCAGCTGAATCATCACAGAGTCTGTGATCTTGATGCGAGTTTTGTCGTGTTGCGAAACAATTTGAGATTAACCCTTAATTCATACTATGCCTAAGTTCAAAATCCTTTTAATTGAAAACTTTCAAATCTAAGTTTTCTGACCGCTTTCTGCAACATTTCGGAAGGCCAGTCAGCAACCGCCTTCAAACATGGCAAGCTCAGATTTTTAATACTATCTATGTATAACTGTCGAGTCCTATCTTTACAAAGATTTTCAGTGACGCTTTTCGGGCCTGTATCAATTGTAAGGGGCTCGTATATTCTACCGTTTTGCATACCGGGATGGCATATTTTTGCCAGGGTGATACCTACATAAGGCAGGGATACTGCAGGGATGGTCATAGAACACTGTACCCATGTTCCCGAGTTGTGGTGAACATGAATAGACAGTGATATTGATCCTACAATGCATCCTTATGCAGTTTGCAGAGTTGAACCAAAAAAGGCATCCCTGACATCACTCCCGACCCTATCCAGATTATATACTTCCACATAACAGTATAATACCTTAGAAAGTGGTTTATTGAACAAATGCTAATATTTTGAGCCAACCAACTGCTTTTATCTTGAAAGGTTGTCATCATGTGTCATGAAGGTGACATGCAGTCGGTTTTAAATAACTATCGAGCGCCGGACGGAACCGGCAATGCCTGCTACTGCTGAAACATGGGCAGTCGTATATACTATATAATTTTATTTACAGCATGTACAGACACAGGCTGCCCCATTGATCCAGGTGGACGAACAAGCACCAACTCCTCGAGCTCGAACGATGTTATCATACAGGACACTAATCGAGTGTTTGACAGTAGGGACAAAAACTGGACCACCAGAACCAATGTTTGCAGAAGACGACGCGACTGGTGCGTCAGATGCAGGGGCAGAAGTTAGCATGGTAGAAGAAGACACAAATCATACATCAGAGACAGGGGCAGAAGACAGAAAGGCAACACAGTTCAGAGCAGAATCTGCCAACAACGAAGAAGAATTTGTTTCAGGATGAACAGCGATTATACTCCAAGAGGATGCCACTCTCATGGAGGAAGAGACACTTTTTGCCACTTGAGAAAAGAACATCAGGTACAGATGAAAAAAAAAAACAAGAATACTCACCTTGTCGTGTGTTGAGCCAATCACAGCCCAGAACAAGGCAAGGCACATCGCCTGAGGCAGTAAAAGAGACCAAGGATGAATATACCGAACCATCAGCATAATGGCAAGAGACAAGTGATTGTGTTCCTCTACACCAAGGGGGCAGACAAAAAGAGTTGGACAATCTGTTGTCAACAACGAAAGGCACAGCAGCGCCATCCAAAAAGGCAGAAACAGGATTTTCAGGCAGACAAGACATTGGGGCGAAAGGAAGAGCAGGGGGGTTAGAAACAGATACATAAATTCGGATAGCTCCACATGTGGAGCCGGATGACGCGTAAAAAAGCCGGCAACAGCACAGCATGGTCAAAAACCGCATGGCAGTAAATTTGTAAGCAATACAATTATCCAAAATACTGATCGCAAGCCAAACCTTAAATTAGGGCTCAATAAGACCCTACTACCTAACGGTAGCAGGAATCATCAGGTCAATCTTGATTCAATGCTATGTCAATCCTGCTGGGTTGTCAATGTCCAAGGTGACCTGATGTGCAATGGAGTGTCTGAAATGACAGGCTTCAGTCTTGCTTTCCGCACCTGTCATCAAGATATATCAACTCGAATCAGATATGGTAGGCAAGGCAACAACTTGGAATTGCCCAAAGACTCTTACCTTTCTCTCTCTTGATACTGAGTTGTTGGTATACGATCTCGTTGGGAAAACTTTCTATAACGGGTTCTACTACATGTCGCTTTGGTGGAGAGGTCGAAATGGAGGAGAGATGCCCCATTTTCTATTATGATGGTATGATTAACAATGGGCACTCCATCTTTCTTCCCAGTGCCACTCTGGAACTGATCAGAATTGGTTGGACTTGCAGAAGGTTATCACACATTTTCAGCCATATACCTTCTTTGAGGTGGAGTTGAATCCCAGAAAATATTCCTCCATCATCAACTTCAGCAGATACAGAATCAGTTCAATATTCTATATCAACCCAATGACCTCTCCTGCATTCATTCCTTCAGCTATTGTGGATAAACATTACCAGCTCTTCAACAGAGACACAACACACAAGATGGGAATACCCAATGTCGGAACTGGATTGACAACACATTTGAATACGATATTGATGCAGAACTCATCCGGACTGTTGAAGAGGCCCCTAAATGCATCCATTACTATGAGTTGTGACCTTCAATGGCATATCATGAGCAGAATAATTCGCTGGGATGTGGCAGGGATTGGCAGGGATATTGCAGGGATGGGCAGGGATGGTGCCGGGGTGGTACCGGGGTGTTGCCTATTTCGCAGGGATGTGCCGGGATGCAAGAGTAAGTGTAGTCAATAACTCTGTCAATATTGAAGCTACAGACATCATTATTTGGTCCTTATCAGAGACTATAGGACTCGATATGATAGGATGAACACATTGTCATTGTGGTTATGTAGTCATCCACTAGTGCCATCCCGGCCCACCCCGGCACCAAAACCAGTAAAATACCTAGACCCAATCATAAGATCTGACTCCTTCAAAGCATTCAATACCTTTGCCAGCTTAATACACAGAATCGACCCAATTTATTAGAGAATCACACGGCCCATGTTTTATGTCGAACAAATGTTTTATTTGGTGGTTTTGATTGAAGTCGAAGCCCATGAAAACGAATCTTTACTCTTTCAGGCAGTTAACTCAATTAGAGAACCTCCGAATTTTCCAAGAACAAGAACGCTTAATAAACCCCAGTTGCTCCTACTGAATCCGATTTTACACCGACTTCAAAAGTCCATCGTACTAAAACTCGATCAGAGAGTGAATTTCATAGATCCCGTAAACCTGTGAGACCCTTCGTCAAGGACGGATAACTGGTCTCGACATAAAATTTGGGATTTTTCTCAAAGACACCGTCAGCATGGATGAAACTTACAAATCGGTCTGACAGTGACTAAAGTTCCATCCTTCCTATCCAGTACCTCAACACTCTCACTCCGAGTCAGACATGATTGCACTTCACGATGTTGTCTTATTCCCGTTAACTGCGGAATGGAATGGGCGATGGAGATATCACCAAGAAATCGACCTAACATTATTGTTAAGGAACGTCACTCGCAAAGAACAGACCAAACTTCAAGTTAGCTCGGAAAAGAATCGATTTTTTTGCTTACCACTATGGTGCGACAAATGCACATTTATTCCCGCGCTCCGCTACAGAGATCGTGCTCCGTGCTAGAAAACCGGGTGTCCGCAAATCGTCATATTATTGTAAATTTGATAGGACTGTACTATATATTGCTATTATAGTCAACTTGCGAGCCAGATTAATAAAAAATGAAAGAGTTAGAGGCTGCGGCGGAGTTAGAAAAAGTGTGACTTGATGTGACAATACTATGATTCAAGGTATGGGGTTTTATTCAAGCATTCCTACTGAACTTCTGCCACTCATCACTCTCTGAATGAGCAGTAGAATCCACATCCAACATTCCAGAACAGTAACATTACATGTAATCATCATCTTCAATCATATTGATTAAAAATGTGTAGCAACTCCTCCCCCACAATCGAAGCGATCTAGGCACGAGCTGAAGGGAAAAGGTATGTAACTAAACCAGAAGAAACTGAACATTTTATTGTTATATTTAAGCTGTATGATTGAAACAAGAGCAACACTCAAGAAAAAGCTCAACACTTTTAACGAATCAATCATTGATACTAAATCACAGGGTCCCAAAAGGAGATGTCTCACAGAACCCTTATCCTTGTCTCATTCCAGAGATCAAGCCATTCACAGCCATCTTCCCATCACTCCAGCACCTCGATTTGTTGCCCCAGAGTATGGTGGAGCCTGCTTCGATCCCAGTATCATTGTGGGACTGTGGGGTGTTACACTCTTGTCCTTTCCTAGGCTTTCTTCATGCATGACATTCACTCATTTTTATCAACACTCCTTGAATACCTGAATCTGTGTTTATCTCGAGTCTGTTTTGTTCAATTCATGTCAATAGTTGAGATGTACATAGCATTACATAGCACTGTCATTACAGACATGAGTTCTACCCTAGATACCTCCAATGTGGATAATGTCTTGCTAGCCTGGTTATCAATGAGTCTTTGGTTCTATTAAGCCTAAGAAAAATGTTTCTACCTAAGTACTTAAAATGACACTCGAGTAGGTGTGATCCTGATCGAGAAGCATTACATATAACATCACACATTTTCAAACTCCGCAGCCCCCCTCTAACTCTTTCATTTTTTATTAATCTGGCTCAAAAGTTGACTATAATAGCAGTGTATAGTACAGTCCTATTGAATCTACAATAATATGACGATTTGAGGACACTCGGTTTTCTAGCATGGAGCACAATCTCTGCAGCGGAGCACGGGAATAAATGTGCATTTGTCACACCATATACCACTGACACAGATTACTCAGGCTCTTCAACCCACGAAGGCCGCTGCGCTGGAAATTTTGATGCTGGGCTCTTGCAATATTACTATATTTGGCTCTTCGAAAGTCCACTAATCAAGGCTAACATTATTAATTGCCGGCGAGGACATATCTGTCAGTGACGCAATAGTTAAATTTTCAAACGATAGTAATAGAAGACTCCTGTGGCTCGGTTCTCCCCAATTGTCATAAATACGATGGCCTCTGTGAGTTGTTCTCATTCCTGCCCTAACATCAGACTTAAACTGGTCACCAAGTCCCGGCAGTCTGTTAAGCGACATGAACGACTTCGAACTCGATTTTCCATGCCAATATGGCTGGAGACTGCCAAGGGCTGTATCAGAGCTTTCCGCGCTACCGTTGCTCTGCCCAAATGCTATAGAGAGCAACTTATCCTACACAGAGCGTACCCTACTCTCCTTGAAACGTGCACAAACAATTGTTAGAGCATATGGTTAGCAGAATTTTAACTTCAATTATTTCTCTTCGTTGCAGATCTTGAAGTGGACAACATCTTACATCTGGAGGCTCCATTCTGGGCTATTCATGAGGACCGTATCATGGCCGTTGATGTAGCAGCCAGTACTCTGGTCACCATTCAGGTGAATCTTGTCGCAGGGACATTAGCGACATACGTAAGGCAGCAAGAAAGCCTGGTACCCCTACTTCGACAGTTACTCAAGTTTGAGGTTCTGTGAGTATGATGACATTAATGTTCCGCGACGAAGACTCGCAATCGCTCAAAGTGGCCACTACCTTTTGACAGAAGTTGGTCATGGTCTCGATATAATTAATCTTGAGACTGAGGCTACGATCGATGATGCTGGCTATTTTATACTGAATACAGCAAGCCCAAGTGGGGCAAAGTAAGTTCATCCACTCCTATGAGTTGAAGCAAGACGCAGAGTTCATTGCAGAATGATGCCACCTACGCATCCTCTCGGCATTCCTGCGGTAGCAGTCGTGTTTGCCAAACTTCTTGTTGACGGAAGAAATTATGGAGTAAAACCGTTCCTTGTTCCAATCACTGACGGAAAGCATATGGCACCAGGAGTCACCTGCCAGTATGTACTTTCGATGTGTCTCCGTGATCGCATTTAATGATACAATCAGATTACTCCCTAGCTAGGAGTGGCTCTCAGCCGCTGACTCATTCTATTACCAGTTTCAAGAATGTTCGAATCTCTCCAGATGCACTGCTCGGTGAAGCTAAGGCTATTCCACCTGGCCGGGAAGCTTATCGACTCAACCTTTTGAATGTCATTTTTCGAGCTGCCATCGGGGCAGCGGCTCTCTCATGTCTTGCTCTTGCAATCATGGAAAGATGTGTCTACATAGTAGCTCGATACAGTCAACATCGCACAATCGGTGCACCTGGCGAGGAGAAAGCCATCATTTCTTTCCGAACACAACATCAATCTATCCTCGTTGGACTCGCTCAAGTTGCTGTATATTCTGAGCTCCAGAAGGTTGTTATCAGAGAATTTCAAGATTCGGATAGGGATCCTCGTGTTTGTCATGCATATGCCACTATCTTCAAAGCTACGGTTCTCCATGCAGCTCTTTCCTCCACTTTCGAGCTGTCTGAGCGTTGTGGCGCTCGAGGACTATTTGAGGCTAATGTTATTGCAAGATCTCATGTTAGTTTGCGATATACATCTTTCTATCATCCTCTAACTCTTTTAAAGGCAGATATGAGAGGCATAACGATCGCTGAAGGCGATATTCTTGTTTTGTGTATCAGTAAGCCTCGACTCTCCTATTCTATCTTGCATTTCATTCGACGAACCAGGACTTACCTCTGAGCTTCTGATCGAGCGATATAGTCTGCATCGATCTTCCAATCCAGACAGTCTCCTTGCAAGACATGAAAGTGGTCTTTTTGCCGAAGCTAAACAAAGGCTTGTGCAGTTTTCGTCAGCTCATCGTGGAAAAGTTTTTGACCGAGAGATATTACCCATGTGCAGACAGATGATCAGAGCTATTGGTTATCGGATGGCATATGATGCCGCTGTTGAATCACATCTTGATCCTCGTCTGAACAACCTGTATGTAGCCTCAGTGATCAAACTGGATTCTGGATGGTATGTTCAGCACACGGATTGGAACCTCAACTCCCAGCGAACTTTCGAGTCTGATGCTGTTGAGGCGGCTTATCCTCTCCTAGATGAGTGGCTTTCCCAGACTCGAGCCAAAGACTATCTCCGGGATGCTCCGATTGTTTCTCAGGAGAATTGGAATGCATTTGTTGCCAATCTTCCAAAGCATGAGACAGCACCAAAGGCCCATCTTTGAATATTATACTTTAGGTCTTGTTGTAGTTAGAATCGCAAGCATACATAAGTCTCAGTTTAAAAATATCTGAACGAGTAATGAACGAGTAATGAACGAGTGGATATAACGATTAGTCCTCCAAGGTAGGTTTATTGATCATTTCAATCTACTTTGAAACGTGGAGACAATCATGCTGCGGTTTCGAATCAACCCCATAGAGCCAATGCGACCCAAATGCGACCCGAATAATGGTTGTGGTATTCGTCATTAACTTTTCATCGCGATTCGTGAACAAGGAGGAAATCTCTTATCTAAGTTAGGATTGTTAATTGCGCTATTCTGAATGGGTGAAACTCATTCACTATCCGTACTATCTTTCGTCTTCGCCGAGGGTGTAGCAGGAAAAACAAGACAACAATCCAATAACTCGCACCTCTGAGTCGTCATCTTCTGAATTTGCTTACAATCACTCCCAGGCCTCCACCTTTCCTTCAACGTAGCCAAAATCAACTTCTCCCTGACTCTAGACAGTCAAATAGAACACCAAGCTCTGGTAGCGGCCCAAGGCTGCAAATTCACAATCGACGACATAAAATCCTTTTGTATCATCAAAGTCTGTACGGTTTGGTATACCAATTTATAGTGATTATGAGGGACTCAAATTGTGGTCTATCGACAAATATCATGATGTACCTGGATCAGCCGAGTCTACTTCAGCGCTTTGTTGTATCCTTGGTGTAAATGATTTTTCACGTGCGTACAGGTGTCGTATCTTGCGAAGGCGAAGTTCTTCTAAAGCGGAAATTACATGTATTCAATTGGAGCAAACGAGGGTAATTCTGCTCCAACTGCGATGTCGAGGAGATTGTAAAGCTGTTCAGCTTCTGGATCGTCATAGGCGTATGTTTTGGCCAGAAGGGGATGCTGCCAGCGCTCTTGAAAAGAGTTTAGGTTGGGTCTTTCCCCACGACTTGCGAAACAAGGGATCCACCTCCTGCGGATTGACCTTGGCTCTGTAACATTCTCAGGATCCCCACTGAACGCTGAAATATGCTTACGTACCAATCTGAGAGCAGCTTGCTGATCTAACAGCCCCACATTGAACCCGTTCGATTCCTTGATTTTTCGACCGGGAAGGAATCCGAAAGCGTTAACGCGGTAGTTGGGGTATACGATTATGAATTCGTTTTCAGTGCTGACGTTTCGAGTTGGGTAGAACGAGGGTGCAATGGAGAAGCTTGCGCTTCCTTCGAAACCCTCCACCGTAAAAGACGATGAGGACTGGATGCAGGGGAGAAGGAGGAATCCAAGGTCGGGAGTAGAGACCTAGATAAAGACATTGACGGTGCATTGGGGACACATGTCGAAGGATCGTTATATGTTCCTTTGAGGATGGGTGGAGGGTGGGAGTGCGAAAACGGCTTGGGCCGGTGGTGGATGCACCGAAAGGGGTGCGACGGAAGTAAGATATGTTCTAGGTCGGTTGTATCTGCTTTGGAAGGTGTCGTCGTCGAGATGGAGAATCGTCATAAGCTGCGGTTCCGTGAAGGAGAGAGGCAAGGAAACGGAGGAGGGCTGGCATTTCGGTTCGGAACCTGATCCTTGCACAGGTCCTACGGTTTGCGTTTAAGCGCCTGGTGAAATCGTTGTGACGGTCAGAGGCAGTTTCGCTCGCCGGGACATCATAACGGAATCACAGTCTATGGGGCACGGAGAAGATGCACAGGAGCAAAAAAAGCCTAAATATGATGGTTAGAGAGCATCAAAACAGATACACAGCATACTAACAACGTTCGGTGTTTGATGTCTAGCCTAAGGGTGTGGCACGGCGGAGCTCCGCGAGCTAGAGAAGCACACTGTAAACAACAAGATGGTTAATATACGTGACATAGTGACGGTCCAGAGCTTACCGGTACCTATCATCGAATTAAATAATTTGCACCTCGAACAGCGTCTGACACAACGTTGAGGGAGGAGTGTAGAGGAGGCGAATAGAGATGATATACTAGACATATAGCGAAGCAAAATAGTTCAGAATTGAACCTAGGTAGGCCACTAAGCGAGGAAATTCAAGAGGCTAAACGGCGCACCATTACTTGCTGTATACGTGCCTAGGATGTCCACCAGACTTGCTTAAGTCAAAGTTTTGGTCCTTCTGTAGGTTCTCATGTGTGTTTTTCGATTTTTAAGCCCGTTTGTGAGAGCATTGTGGGAGTCGGAGGTAAGGTTGGTGACGCCGTGGGTCTGTGACAGAAGCATGACAAGCTAGGGAGCTTGACTGAGAGTAGAGGAAGGGCCACACGGTAGAGACTGGTAGAGGGTGAGGCTGATCTTCAGATTTCCTGTTCAAAGAACGAGTCTAACACCATCCGAATACAGGAAAGACCTACCATCGCGGCGTGAGCGAGGAGTGCACTAACGCATACTAGAGCACTAAAAGAAGTTCTGAGGTACCAAGAAGGGAACAACCAATGCATAAGTCGCAGGTATTGCTCGGTGAGACAAGGCCCCAACGCCAGCAAGGAAGGCTAGGCCACCATCACGTAGTATTGACTACGGGATTTACAGACAAGCTTGTCAGATGAGCCTGTACAGCGTTCAGAAAAAGCTCAGAGAAGAATTCCACGTACCTACGTTGCTTCAGTCACGGTGACAGGCATTTGCTGACGGCTGGTTGGACTGCGGAGACACCGGATAGGTGGCAGCATAAATTCGAACCAGCATATTTCCCAGAAATATCTTCAGAGAATAGAACGGAGCAGAATCAGGACTAACAGTTGCGACGAGACAGTAGCTGGTAAAGCCAGTTGTTTGGCTCATGTTTGGCAACATCATCAAAAATGATGTCACGACTTCGATATGATAAGTACTCGTTGCTTGAAAAAGTTGAAGTCAAACGCAAATTGTGAACCACAACCTATACTCCTCACGCCCTTTACTACTCGAGTCAATTGACGGTGAGAGATGAGTCAGAATTGATCGATTCATGTTCACAAATCGTATCTCGCTACGTTAACCTCACTTTTGCCTCACTTCTTCGGCTACCTGCCATCTAGACACTGGGCCACTACCACGCAAGCTGAAGGGAGTACCGGTATACCTCTTACAGAGATGATGAGTTCAATCTCTCACCGCACTCACTGTCTGATTTGCTGGGATTTGGCTGGGATGTCGTGTTCTGACACTGGCAGCTCTCGCATAGCAGCTAAGATCTATTGTGATTGTCAAATATGAACGTTGAATAACGCGATAAGAGCGCCCACTGCGTCACATTTAACAGCTGTTGCATTTATTTTTGAGATACATTCCTCTTAAAGAACGATCGACAATGGCAATCACTTCACTTCTTACTACTCTCACCGAAAATATCACTCTCCGTACCATATTGAACATTCCTTTCTACATTGATCTGCAATGTCTTCCGATCGTTGCCAGGATCAAGATACGGTGGGGTTTCTAGATCTTTCGGCCCTTCCTGTGTGCAAAATTGACACATCAGCCCGAGTAGCAGACAAGAGAGAAGCGAACCTCAATATTCCTAGTATTCCTCCGCTGAGAAAGAACAAACACAGAAGGATGTCGTTCAGCTCCACTGGCCTCGTAGAGTTGGTAGCTGGTTTGGCCTCTGTGGATGGTTAGGCGGGTATTTAGACTGTAACACAGATCCATCATAATAGAGGTACACTTCAGAAGCAGTGTAGACTTACATTACGAGGAATGAATTGGCATAGACTAATTCCATTGTTAACAATGAAATACTTAAACGAAAAGACTCACGTTTTGAAATCGCAAAATGCAATCCCAGCCAAATGAGATTGGTAGGAATAACGACCCACTGTGGCCCAAATTAGCCGGCTGTTACAATGTGGAAAGGACAAGACTCACGAAAATGAGAGAAATGATTGTTACTATGCTAAGAAATGCTGAGACAAGACAGGAAGGACGCGTGAAGCTCTTACAAGGTCATAGCCCCTGCTTCGAATGCATACAGGATCAAAGAATCGATGATTTGATTGAGTCTATCAATGCGATGCATCGGTGTTTGAACACGGCCAACGAAAAGCGTACCCTTTGGCTCCAGTGCGACAATTGCGAAGGAGAATAAACAACGAGAATGTGATCAAGAAATCGACCGAGAATGAGACGGATAAGCCGATTGTGAAAACCCACTGGAGAAGGAATCCTATGAAATCGAGTCTGTAAGGCGGGAGGAACATACGTGATAATGGGCGACAAATTGTGAGAAGGATCTCAGACGAAGCCTAGCAGGTTTAGATCGAGAAGAAGAATACACAGAAAGATAAGTCACATTTCTACAGTTGAGACTGTCATGGGATTCCGTTAGCAAATCTCACAGATGTCGAGTTATTCAAATTGGCTTACCCATCGCGGCCACTGTAAGAGACAGAAACAAATCAGATGCCAAGAAGAACGAAGGAGAGGGACCTACCTAACCGTAGGGAAGTGAGGATTACGAGGGGAACCGCCATGGTCCATTTCCTTTTACTCACTATCCACGCCATAAAAGTGAGAATCCAGTGGGTAAAGATGATTGAAGAGAACGCACAGCGGAAGATTCTGTGAGCATAGAAACTGCCCAACCACAAGGTTATATAGAATACAGAAAGGAAAGAAGAGTCGTACCAATGGACGAGGAACGTCATCAATGCCTAATTTGGTATCGAGCCAGAGATCAGCGTGAGGAGGGTACGTACGGTGAACAAGACTGTCAGTGCAATACTCCTGCATCTCATCAGTCCGTCCTTCTCAGTGATACGTACAGAACGCACCACTTAATATGGTCCATATACTCATCATTCCCAAAGTACGAAACGAGATAAGTCCACATCGAGCACCAGATGAACACTGTGTGGATTGTGTCCAGCAACCTACATATCTCAAAAGGGAAGAACTCGAGTGGGAAGACTGAGGAGGAATTACCAAGTGAAACCAAC
>QLOY01001320.1:0-32699 GCA_003313965.1 Megacollybia marginata
AGCTCACCAAATACCCAACTATCGGAGCATATCAGAACGGTATCAGAAACAAAAAAGAAGCAAACGTACGCGTGCTTCAACTAGAATTCCCTGAGCTCCTTGAAAAGGTGAAGGACTATGAACTCGGACAATGTCCATGGTTCGTATGTACGGAAGTGAAATCGAGACCAAAAAACTCAAGAAGAATGCGCAGAACAGGAGAGCGATCCCTGAGATATGTAAAGGTGATTTAGGCAAGGGCATTTTCAATTTTGAACCTGCTGCTTTTGCTCTTGCTGGGGAGTTAACACGAGAACAATCTGTTTCTGAGAAGATCGGGTTAAATAACAGTTAAGGCGCTAAGATATAGTGACATCGTGTGGATATTGACCCGAGAAACAACAGTTCATGACTCAACTGAGCGGTTGTCACGGAAGGATGTTGTAGCCACGGTCGTTGTTGGTCCAATGTTGGTGTGATGTGTCCAGTAGCCCAAAAGATAGTAACCATTGAGATACCACTGCCATCATCACACTAAGGCTCTGCAATAAGTAAGCAAGTCAACTCCTGAGCTCTACGGAGAGCTTTATGACAGCACACTGGCCACTCCAGATAAGTCAAGCGCGCGACTTTAGGTAAAGCAGAAAGACGATATAGAATTTTGATAGATAGCCCTGAGTCATCGGTACATAACCATGTGTCACATGAGTCTGTTTTTGCACAAATGTGCTCCGAAAAACCTATATTTCCCTTGCGTCATCGCGAGCTCCCGAAGCAGATTGATGTACCTACATAGTGACCGTCGATTGCAATGTAATAATAGTTCGCTATCGCGCACCCATCAGTTTGAATATAAGTGCCCGTTCAGCCCAAAAAGGACCTACTTACGTTCAGATAAGTGTCTCCGATGGGCGGAATCTGATACTTTTACGCGTGTCGAGGGTTCTTTGACATGGGAACGGGCGCTTCGCCAGGAGGTAAAGTAGTTGTAAAGCAGACGCCGACGCGATCCAGTCCCTTTTGGACGACGTTTCGTGTGTAAACCTCTCAGGGAGGATAGCGTAACTCAGAATAAGGTGCGGATAAGTCTGTCTTAATAATAAACAAGTTCAGAAACAGTGAAAATGACCGATTTACTTACAGGGATCAAGTGCTTTCCCCTGCATCTCCTAAGTACTTATTTCTGCTTATTTCTACCGATTTACGCTGATTTACAAGCCAAGTCATGAGTCAGACTAGACTAACCTGATGCATGCTTCATGAAGTGAATGAATCACCAACCAACTCTCAGGTCACTCAGGTCTTCGTAACATACTGGCAAGGGGCTGATAGGAGTCCCGTACTAGACATAGGTGCCAGACAGGTCCTTTCAACATACCAGAGATCTAAGGGTCCTTGAAATCTAATGAGCTCAATTACCACTAACAAGTAGTCAGAAAGACGTTATAGAGTTCTTTGAGCGAAAAACATATTAAGTAAGCATAATCCCGGGTACATGTAGCAGTAGATTTTAAGTGGCAGCATGGCAACGGAATAGAGTGAAATGAAGATATGAGCAAGATATGAGTGTTTTGGAGAAGAAGTCGAGGACAAGTAACATGGTTTAGGCTCTCCACCGTGTTTGATTCGCCTGAAATCGACTTGGTATACACTGTGGAGCAGCCATATGTTGGACAGAGGAAGATGGAGGCTAGTAAATGGAGAAGATAGATGAAGGTTAAAAACAGAGGTAAGAGATGGTAGATGAAGGGAGGAAGTGAAGGTAGGAGGACCAATTCGAATTTATGATCCATCGAAATTTCATCCGAATCTGGGTAGCTAAATAGGGGAATTCAGATAAAGGATTCCCGACGGATTTGCCGTGGATTTGCCGCGGATTCGATATATAATGTAGCGAAGTTTCAGATTCAGAGTAAAGTGTTATATTCTGATTCGGCAGCTCCGTCGGCATGACACAGATGACTAAGCAGTGCAGCCTACCTCTTGTTGCACATCTTTGACCTTCTAACCCGTTACAAGAAACGCTTTCTGAAGTGTAGCAGCTGCTTGTTGCCTGTGTGTCATACGTAGCATGGTTTGAGGCGAATCAACGGAGTTTGATCAGTTGCCGAAGTACGGCAATAGCCTCATACTAAAAATAATGCCGAAACCGCCGAAACCTTGTCGGACCGAATCTCTATCTGAACCCTAACCGTCCTCTTACTTCACCAGCTGAATCATTACAAAGAGTCTGTGATCTTGATGTGAGTTTTGTCGTGTTGCGAAACAATTTGGGGTTAACTTTTAATTCATATTATGCCCAAGTTCGGAATCCTGTTAATTGAAAATTTCAAATCTAAGTTTTCTGACCGCTTGGATCTGCAACATTTCGGAAGGCCAGTCAGCAACCGCCTTCAAACATGGCAAGCTCAGATTTCTAATACTATCTATCTATGTATAACTGTCGAGTCCTATCTTTACAAAGATTTTCAGTGACGCTTTTCGGGCCTGTATCAATCGTATCTGATGATCTGACTCCTTCAAAGCATTCAACACCTTTGCCAGCTTAATACACAGAATCGACCCAATTTATTAGAGAATCACACGGCCCATGTTTTATGTCGAACAAACGTTTTATTTGGTGGTTTTGACTGAAGTCGAAGCCCATAAAAACGCTCTCAGGCAGTTAACTCAATTAAAGAACCTCCAAATTTGCCAAGAACAAGAACGCTTAATAAACCCCAGTTGCCCCTACTGAATCCGATTTTACACTGACTTCAAAAGTCCATCTCGATCAGAGAGTGAATTCTATTGATCCCGTAAACCTGTCGTCAAGGACGGATAACTGGTTGACATAAAATTTGGGATTTTTCTCGAAGACACCGTCAGCATGGATGAAACTTACAAATCGGTCTGACAGTGACCAAAGTACCTCAACATTCTCACTCCGAGTCGGACATGATTGCACTTCACGATGTTGTCTTATTCCCGTTAACTGCGGAATAGAATGGGGATGCGACGGAGGTATCACCAAGAAATCGACTTAAAATTATTGTTAAGGAACGTCACTCGCAAAGAACACCAAACTTCAAGTTAGCTCAGAAAGGAATCGATTTTTTTGCTTACCACTGGCACAGATTACTCGGGCTCTTCAACCCACGAAGGCCGCCGCGCTGGAAATTTTGATGCCGGGCTCTTGCAATATTACTATATTCGGCTCTTCAAAAGTCCGCTAATCAAGACTAACATTATGAATTGCCGGCGAGGACATATCTGTCAGTGACGCAATAGTTGAATTTTCAACCGCTTCCAGAATAGTGATAGAAGACTCCTGTGGTTCGGTTCTCCCCAATTGGCATAAATACGATGGCCTCTGTGAGTTGTTCTCATTCCTGCCCTAACATCAGACTTAAACTGGTCACCAAGTCCCGGCAGTCTGTTAAGCGACATGAACGACTTCGAACTCGATTTTCCATGCCAATATGGCTGGAGACTGCCAAGGGCTGTATCAGAGCTTTCCGCGCTACCGTTGCTCTGCCCAGATGCTATAGAGAGCAATTTATCCTACACGGAGCGTACCCTACTCTCCTTGAAACGTGCACAAACAATTGTTAGAGCATATGGTTAGCAGAATTTTAACTTGAAGTATGTTCAATTATTTCTCTTCGTTGCAGATCTTCAAGTGGACAACATCTTACTAGTACTCTGGTCACCATTCAGGTGAATCTTGTCGCAGGGACATTAGCAACATACGTAAGGCAGCAAGAAAGCCTGGTACCCCTACTTCGACAGTTACTCAAGTTTGAGGTTCTGTGAGTATAATGACATTAATGTTCCGCGGCGAAGACTCACGATCATTCAAAGTGGCCACTACCTTCTGACAGAAGTTGGTCATGGTCTCGATATAATTAATCTTGAGACTGAGGCTACGATCGATGATGCCGGCTATTTCATACTGAATACAGCAAGCCCAAGTGGGGCAAAGTAAGTCCATCCACTCCTATGAGTTGAAGCAAGACGCAGAATTCATTGCAGAATGATGCCACCTACGCATCCTCTCGGCATTCCTGCGGTAGCAGTCGTGTTTGCCAAACTTCTTGTTGACGGAAGAAATTATGGAGTAAAACCGTTCCTTGTTCCAATCACTGACGGAAAGCATATGGCACCAGGAGTCACCTGCCAGTATGTACTTTCGATGTGTCGCCGTGCTCGCATTCAATGATACAATCAGATTACTCCCTGCTAGGAGTGGCTCTCAGCCACTGACTCATTCTATTACCAGTTTCAAGAATGTTCGAATCTCTCCAGATGCACTGCTCGGTGAAGCTAAGGCTATTCCACCTGGCCGGGAAGCTTATCGACTCAACCTTTTGGATGTCATTTTTCGAGCTGCCATCGGGGCAGCGGCTCTCTCATGTCTTGCTCTTGCAATCATGGAAAGATGTGTCTACATAGTAGCTCGATACAGTCAACATCGCACAATCGGTGCACCTGGCGAGGAGAAAGCCATCATTTCTTTCCGAACACAACATCAACCTATCCTCGTTGGACTCGCTCAAGTTGCTGTATATTCTGAGCTCCAGAAGGTTGTTATCAGAGCATTTCAAGATTCGGATAGGGATCCTCGTGTTTGTCATGCATATGCCACTATCTTCAAAGCTACGGTTCTACATGCAGCTCTTTCCTCCACTTTCGAGCTGTCTGAGCGTTGTGGCGCTCGAGGACTATTTGAGGCTAATGTTATTGCAAGATCTCATGTTAGTTTGCGACACACATCTTTCTATCATCCTCTAACTCTTTTAAAGGCAGATATGAGAGGCATAACTATCGCTGAAGGCGATATTCTTGTTTTGTGTATCAGTAAGTCTCGACTCTCCTATTCTATCTTGCATTTTCATTCGACGAACCAGGACTTACCTCTGAGCTTCTGATCGAGCGATATAGTCTGCATCGATCTTCCAATCCAGACAGTCTCCTTGCAAGACATGAAAGTGGTCTTTTTGCCGAAGCTAAACAAAGGCTTGTGCAGTTTTCGTCAGCTCATCGTGGAAAAGTTTTTGACCGAGAGATATTACCTATGTGCAGACAGATGATCAGAGCTATTGGTTATCGGATGGCATATGATGCCGCTGTTGAATCACATCTTGATCCTCGTCTGATCAACCTGTATGTAGCCTCAGTGATCAAACTGGATTCTGGATGGTATGTTCAGCACACGGATTGGAACCTCAACTCCCAGCGAACTTTGGAGTCTGATGCTGTTGAGGCGGCTTATCCTCTCCTAGATGAGTGGCTTTCCCAGACCCGAGCCAAGGACTATGTCCGGGATGTTCCGATTGTTTCTCAGGAGAATTGGAATGCATTTGTTGCCAATCTTCCAAAGCATGAGACGGCACCAAAGGCCCATCTTTGAATATTATACTTTAGGTCTTGTTGTAGTTAGAATCGCAAGGTCATACATAAGTCTCAGTTTGAAAATCTCTACGAGTGGATGTAACGATTGTCCCTCAAGGTAGTTTTATTGTCCATTTCAATCTAAGTACTTCGAAGCGTGGAGATAATCATACTGCGGTTTCGAACCAACCCCATACTAGTAGAGCTAATGCAACCCAAATGCGACCCGTATAATGGTTGTGGTATTCGTCATTAATTTTTCATCGCGAACAAGTTGGAAATCTCTTATCCAAGTTAGGATTGTTAAGTGCACTATCTTGAATGGGTGAAACTCGACGTGACACCCATTCACTATCCGTACTACTATCTTTCGTCTTCGTCGAGGGCGTATCAGGAAAAAAACAAGACAACAGCCCAACAACTCGCACCTCTGAGTTGTCGTCGGACTCGTCTTCTGAATCTGCTCACAATCACTCCCAGGCCTCCACCCTTCAAACATTCGCTTTCAACGTAGCCAAAATCAGCTTCTCCCTGACTCTAGATAGTCGAATAGAACACCAAAGGCTGCAAACTCACAATTGACGACATAAAATCCTGTATCATCAAAGGCCGTATGGTTTGGTGTACCGATTTATAGTGATTGCGATCAAGGTAGTGATTATGAGGGACTCAAATCGTGGTCTATCGATGAATATGTACCTGGATCAGCCGAGTCTAATTCAGCTCTTTGTTGTATTTTTCTCTTAGCCTCATCAGGTAGTAAGCCGGAATTGCCAAGCGCGTTGGTATACGTGCGTACAGGTGTCGTATCTTGAGAAGGCAAATCTAAAGCGGAAATTACCTATATTCAATTGGAGCAAACGGGAGTAATTGAAAGGCATTGCATTGCATCTGCTCTAACTGCGATGCCCGCAACATACCGAGCAAATCTTCTATCTTACAAAGGCACATCCTTTCCATTCGCCTTCCAAAACACACACCTAGCTCGCAATATCTCAATCTCAACCTTCTCAAACCCATCCAAAGTAATCACCGATTTAGTTCTAGTTTCGACAGGAGGTACTCGGGGACGTTCTCTGGTGTGAGTTTGTGTGCATTAGGATTTGTGGTGGCGATATACGAAGTCAGTGCTCCCAAGAACCCCTTCGTTCAGATTGCTGGACTGGGGAGATGGTGCTCCACTACGTCTCAATCATTAGTCTCCACATCGAGGAGAAGGGAAAGAGCAGCGTACGAATTGAGTATCACTTCCATGTATAGCTGGAGGTATGGTGTATTCCCCAATATAGCCTCTCCCCGACACCTCAGCGATCCAAAGTCCAGGACACGATAGACAGTGTCGCGGGACACCATCCCGGCTCTCACGATAGAGCTTCTTCACCTCCCCGATCTTTACCTCATCGAATGGGGGAGGTAACCTCGAAGCCAGGAATCAACCTCGGCCTCTGAGTCGTTGGCTCCGACGAAGGGAATGATTCGTGGGTGTTATACATCACCCACGGCACCTGGGGATTCACTCCACCCGGAAGAAGAGAAGTAAGAGGGGATTGAATAAAGGATCCGTCGATGACCAGAGCCCAATTGTATGAACTAGTGGGTATTCAACCCACTAATTGCCAGACTCGCGTTACGATAGCTTGCATGTCAACGTTTTGGAGACAAACTTCAGTCGAGTTTCCACAATCTGTCGTATTAACGAAAGCTGTTCAGCTTCTGGGCATATGTTTTTGGCCAGAAGAGGATGCTTCCAACGTACGTTGTCTTTTCCCCGTGAGCGGTGACTTACGAAACAACGGATCCATCTCCTGTAACATTCTCAGGATCCCCACCGAACACTGAAATATGCTGACCAATCCGAGAGCAGCTTGCTGATCTAACAGCCCCACATTGAACCCGTTCGATTCCTTGATTTTCCGACCGAGAAGGAATCCGAAAGCGTTAACACGGTAGTTGGGGTATACGATTATGGATTCGTTTTCAGTGCTGACGTTTCGAGTTGGGTAGAAGGAGGGTGCAATGGAGAAGCTTGCGTTTCCTTCGAAACCCCCCACCGTAAAAGACGACGAGGAGACGCAGGGGAGAAGGAGGAATCCAAGGTCGGGAGTAGAGGCCTAGATAAAGACATTCTTCGGGTCCATTTACGGTGCGTTGGGCAATGGGGACACATGTCGAAGGATTGCTGTCTGATCCGTTGAGGATGGGTGGAGGTTGGGAGTGCGAAAACGGTTTGGGCCGACGGTGGATGCACCGAAAGGGTGCGACGAAGTAGGATATGTTGGAGGTCGGTTGTATCTGCTTTAGAAGGTGTCGTCGTCGAAATGGAGAATCGCCATAAGCTGTGGTTCCGTGAAGGAGAGAGGCGAGGAGGAAACAGAGGAGGGCTGACAGTTCGTCCTCCAGTTCGGAACCTAATCCTTGCACAGGTCCTACGGCGTGCTTTTAAGCGCCTGGTGACGTTGTGACGGTCAGAGGCAGTTTCGCTCGCCGAGACATCATAACGGAATCACAGTCTATGGGGCACGGAGAAGATGCATGGGAGCAGAAAAAGCCTAAGTATGATGGTTAGAGAGCATCAAAATAGATACACAGCATACTAACAACATTCGGTATTGTCTGGCCTAAGGGCGTGGCACGGCGGAGCTCCGCGAGCTAGAGAAGCACACTGTAAACAACAAAATGGTTAATATACGTGACATAGTGACGGTCCAGAGCTTACCTATCGAATTAGATGATTTGCACCTCGAACAACTTCTAACACAGCGTTGAGGGAGGAGCGTAGAGGAGGCGAATAGAGACGATACACTAGGCATATACCGAAGCAAAATATTTCAGAATTGAACCTAGGTAGGTCACTAAGCGAGGAAATTCAAGAGGCTAAACAGCGTACCATTGCTTGCTGTCTACGTGCCCAGGATGTCCACCAGACTTGCTTAAATCCAAGTGTCGGTCCTTCTATAGGTACTCAGGTGTGTTTTTCGATTTTTAAGCCCGTTTGTGAGAGTATTGTGGCCGTCGGAGATGAGGTTGGTGACACCGTGAGAAGCACGACAAACTAGGGAGCTTGACTGAGAGTAGAGGAAGGACCGCACGGTAGAGACTGGTAGAGGGTGAGGCTGATCTTCAGATTTCCTGTTCAAAGAATGAGTCTAACACCACCATCCGAATACAGGAAAAACCTACCATCGCGGCGTGAGCGAGGAGTGCACTAATGCATACTAGAGACCAAAGAGGAGTTCTGAGGTACCAAGAAGGGAACAACCAATGCATAAGTCGCAGGTATTACTCGGTGAGACAAGGGTCCCAACGCCAGCAAGGAGGACTAGAGTCACCATCACGTAGTATTGACTACGAGATTTAGAGACAACCTTCAAGTTGTCAGGTGAGCCTGTACAGCGTTCAGCAAAAGCTCAGAGAAGGATTCCACGTACCCACATTACTACAGTCACGGTGACAGGTATTCGCTGACGACTGGTTGGATTGCGGAGACACCGGATAGGTGGCAGCATAAATTCGAACCAGCATATTTCTAGAGATAATACCTTCAGAAAATAGAACGGAGAATCAGGACGTAACAGTTGCGACGAAACAGTAGCGGGCAAGTAGCGGGTCAAGCCAGTTGTTTGGCTCATGTTTGGCAGCATCATCAAAAATGATGTCACCACGACTCGATTTAATACGTTGCTTGAGGAAGTCAAACGCAGATTATGAACCACAACCTGTATTCCTCACGCCCTTTACGACTCGAGCAATTGACAGTGAGAGATGAGTCCAAGTCGATTCATGTTCGCAAATCGTATCTCGCTACTTTAACCTCATTTCTTCGGCCACCTGCCATCTAGATACCACGTACGCTGAGGGGAATACCGGTATACCTCGTACAATTAATAAACAAAGATGATGAGCTCACTTTCTCACCTCGTTCACTGTCTGATTCGCTGGGATTTAGCCGGGATGTCGTGTTTTGACACTGGCAGCTCTTTAAGCGCTTAGCATATTCAAGCGCTTAGCATATTAGATCTATTACGATTGTCAAAAATGAGCGTTGAATAACGTGATGAGAGCGCCTGCTGCGTCACATGTCAGTACCTGTTGCATTTATTTTTGTGGTACATTCCTCTTAAGGAATAAAAATCGATCGACAATGGCAATCACTTCACTTCTTACTACTCTCACCAAAAATATCACTCTCACTCTCCGTCCCATACTGAACACTCCTTTCTACATTGATCTGCACTGTCTTCCGATCCTGGCCAGGATCAAGATACGGTGGGGTTTCTAGATCTTTCGGCCCTTCCTGTGTGCAAAATTGACACATCAGCCCGAGTCTAAGCAGACAAGAGAGAAGCGAACCTCAATATTCCTAGTATTCCTCCGCTGAGAAAGAACGAACACAGAAGGATGTCGTTCAGCTCCACTGGCCTCGTAGAGTTGGTAGCTGGTTTGGCCTCTGTGGATGGTTAGGCGGGTATTTAGACTGTAACACAGATCCATCATAATAGAGGTACACTTCAGAAGCAGTGTAGACTTACATTACGAGGAATGAATTGGCATAGACTAATTCCATTGTTAACAATGAAAGACTTGAACGAAAAGACTCACGTTTTGAAATCGCAAAATGCAATCCCAGCCAAATGAGATTGGTGGGAATAGCAACCCACTGTGACCCAAATTAGCCGGCCGTTACAATGTAGAAAGGACAAGACTCACGCAAATGAGAGAAATGATTGTTACTATGCTAAGAAACGTTGAGACAAGAACAGGAAGGACGCGTGAAACTCTTACAAAGTCATAGCCCCTGCCTCGAATGCATACAGGATCAAAGAATCAATGATTTGATTGAGTCTATCAATGCGATACATCGGTGTTTGAACACGGCCAACGAAAAGCGTACCCTTTGGCTCCAGTGCGACAATTGTGAAGGAGAATAAACAACGAGAATGTGATTAAGAAATCGACCGAGAATGAGACGGATAAGCCAACTGTGAAAACCCACTGGAGAAGGAATCCTATGAATCGAGTCTGTAAGGCGGGAGGAACATACGTGATACTGGTCGACAAATTGTGAGAAGGATCTCAGACGAAGCCTAGCAGGTTTAGATCGAGAGGAAGAATACACAGAAAGATAAGTCACATTTCTGCAGTTGAGACTGTCGTGGGATTCCGTTAGCAAATCTCACAAATGTCGAGTTATTCAAATCGGCTTACCCATCGCGGCCACTGTAAGATAGAGACGAATCAGATGCCAAGAAGAACGAAGGAGAGGGACCCACCTAACCGTAGGGAAGTGAGGATTACGAGGGGAACCGCCATGGTCCATTTCCTTTTACTCACTATCCACGCCATAAAAGTGAGAATCCAGTGGGTAAAGATGACTGAAGAGAACGTACAACGGAAGATTCTGTGTGCATAGAAACTGCCCAACCACAAGGTTATATCATGATAGAATACAGAAAGGAAAGAAGAGTCGTACCAATGGACGAGGAACGTCATCAATGCCTAATTTGGAATCGAGCCAGAGATCAGCGTGAGGAGGGTACGTACGGTGAACAAGACTGTTAGTGCAATACTCCTGCATCTCATCAGTCCGTCCTTCTCAGCGATACATACAGAACGCACCACGTGATATGGTCCATATAGTCATCATTCCCAAAATACGAAACGAGATAACTCCACATCGAGCACCAGATGAACACTGTGTGGATTGTGTCCATCAACCTACATGTATCTCAAAAGGGAAGAATTCGAGTGGGAAGACTGAGGAGGAATTACCAGGTGAAACCAACTAAGGTTTTGAGTTTTACGGAGTCTTTCGGGTAGAATTTGAAGTAGAGGACCGTTTGGAGAATTAGGATGCCTGATAGACTGTCTGACATTAATTTTTGGTAATGTGAACGTGAACGAGACGTAAGTACACCGAAGCGAAAAGCCCGCCAAGTAAAATCGCCCCGCCAGATTTTGATACATCGGGTATACTAGTCGACGACATACGGGCAAAGGGTTCGAAGGAGGGAAACGTGAGAGTTAGCTAACCCGCTTTTAAGCGGAAACTTCTGATTGACTGATTTTGCGGGCTGACAGGATCATGCAAGCTACTCGGGCCCGAGAGGAGCGGGTGGAGTGTCCATATGCTGCATTGTCGGCGGGACGCCATGATTGGCAATCAGTGATCCGAACTCCAAGATACCGCGACACATATGACTTATAAGACTTGGAGGTTAACGAATTTATTGTGGTGGCTTACGAGTTTGGAACAACTATATAGCATTCAGCGCCAGTGGACGAGCTTGGAGTCGATCATCAAGCGGAAGTAGATTTGATTGAACAGTGTCAGCATCACGCAATTTTAGTGAGTCATGCCAGAGCTCGATCCGATGCGAAGCACGCGCATACACTTTCAGCGCTTAACTAAGCGCTTTGTCGTATTAAAAGAGTGTCTCAACACTTAACAACTCCAAAATCCGATTCGAATGACAGAGTCTCGTTGCAAGTCAAGATTTGATCCGTTTGGAAAGCTTCACATTGACTATTGACTATGGCATACGCCACATCATTTGATGCTTGCCACTGCCAACTTGTCAGCAGTCATCGACTAGTCATCAATTGATCACGGAGAAGTGCCATAACATAGCCAACATACGATTCATATTCATGCTGCAGCCACACCGGAAAGCTTCACAAAGTTCAATCGGAACAGGCGTAAACTTCCGGTTTCAGTCGACCTTGGAATTGTATGCTTCTACCAATTGGGGGGAGGATCTTTTTCACCATTAATTTACATTAAACAAGGTTTTCCGTACTATACGGAGGATCAGGAGTGAATCTATGATCTCCGACCATGCCCATTGGGATCTTCTCTTGTTTCTCACTGAGTCATCTCTATTGATGGCGGGAATACTTACTTCCAGAAGCATGTGTCGGGTTATATACAATCGGACGGTTCCAATCTCAATTTGGAGGACAACATATTCTCCGTCTATGTCAGTTTTAATTTGTCACTCATTCTGAGTGAATCAAAGTTTTATATATGACAGCCCTCCCAGTCATCAACTCAGCTAACGAGTTTGAAAGATTTCTTGTGTTCGGCATGCCGCTGTGCTTCGTTGATGCTGTCGATTACACGCTTAGTGGCCTGCAAACCAGCTTCCAGCTCGTTGTAGTGTGGATGGGTGTCTAGGGAAGCAACCTTGATAAGTAACTTTTGAAATTTCAGGAAGTACCGAACGGTAACTTGGTTGAAACCTACATTGAGGAATTCTGGATAGTTGCATATTCTTTGTACAGGTTTGATGAGGAAAGCCGGAAGTTCGTCTTCTACTTTGATCAAGTGGTTGAGATGCTGTTCAAATGACGCATCGGATTAGAAATGTTGATGTAATGATTGACTTACAGCAAGGTTCTGTTTATTAGCGAATACAAGTTCCAATGCATTGGCATAGTTTGCACAATAGGGTTGGTATACAATGAAATCGCCTTCCTTTGTGAAGATCAGACCGAAAAAAAGCTCATGAATACTCACACTCTCTACGAAAAGCTGACCCCAGCGCTGCTCCTTCCACGGCAATTCGGCTATGATCTCGAATCTGATAAGAAATTTGCGCTGAAATTGAAGCAATTGGTTCAGATTAGGGAAAAGCATATGGATTGTGTCTTTATCCAGTATCTTGTCACTTGACAAGACGGTGGCGTATTTCTGAAGAGTAACATGAGGGCACGAACTCGACAATGACAGATTTGCGTACCTGCACATTTTCAAGATGATGAACGAACTTTCGTTCACTTTCGACCATCTCTCGGATAATCTTAGCGTAAATAGTTTCGTTAGCTGGGCTCTCCTGATCAAGCGAAGATCTCCAAGATGTGGGAGATGGTTCAAGAAATGCGTCAGATGGCAGATGTTCAACTAATTCAGTCACTGTCTTGACTGCCTAGCAACAAGGTAGATACGGTCAGTTGACGAATGCAATGGTGCATACTTTTACAATGCCGTCGCTTGAGCTGCGGTCCCATAACTCGACAACAGTGAAAAGTTCGCGATCTGGAATGGTACACACAACGGCATTCGAGTAAAGTTGCATCACGAAGAGTGCAATAGCATGCTTCCTTTCGCGCTCGTTGAATTTCCCTGGGTGAAACTCCGAATATGTGATTTTCTCATACCCTTGAAGCTTATTGAAAATGTAACAGAGGGGAACTCCGTAGGAAAACAGATCCCAAAGCTGCGTCACTGGGTCCACAGGCTGTGACAGAGCCTTCCATTCATGTGCAGCGACCAGATCAACGTAATGCTGGAAACCACGAATGGAAAGGAGTTTTATCTTGAGTCGAGAACTGTCTTGATAGAGGGAGGTAGTCACAGCTTGGTTAAGAAGGGTGCTACTTGGAAGTGGAGGATCGATTTGTAAACCTACAGTCGACACTACGTCATTCCAGTAGCCTGCTGGCTGCGCATAAATTGTGTTCTTCATCACCGACAATCGTCTTTGAAAAGCTAGATCCTCGACCGTTTCAGAAGCGGCTAATGCATCGACGAGAGTCAGAGCCTCTCTGCGAACCGAACGCGGATAATCTGGACTAAAGCATTGCCAATTTGCCAGTCAAACGGCAATAGCAGCGAAAAGCAACCTTACTGAAGAAATTCCTGCAAATCCTCAAGAATGTTCTTTGCCTCCTGATTGTTCTCATCCCAAAAAGAAACAGGCTTCGAGTGAATGGTAGCTTTGATGACTGCGAGCCTGCGTCCACGACGAGTAAGGATGTTTTCCACGATATCGATGGTGAATTCGCCCAAAGCTTTGATAAATTTGCCAGAAATCATGCCAATACCGGGTATCGTGGAAGAGGAAGTCGCCGTAGTCCAAGTGACTATCGAGTGGGAATCATCGCTCGATACAGGAGGAGCCTGAGAGATGCCAGTGTCCATGACAATTGCGACGTATACTGGCAAATAAATATGCGGAAGGTGTAATCGAGGACAAGTACTTGACAGTGAAAGAGGGCTTTCAACGCGTGCTCTATATACCATAATAGCACTGTGGCTATGTTTCCCATTTACAGCCAGCTGTGGAAATTTTCGGAAACCAAGCGGAAACCACTTACGCAAACAGGCTAGATTTCGATAGGCTGGTTACTGAAGTCACGATGGCTCTTCTTCGACTGCCTTAGCTCTAAGTGAGTGATATTTGTCTTTACAATCGACTAGCAGGCGAGCCGCTTAAGTATTTGAGGTTTGAACACGGAAAACATGCGGAAAACGTACCTGATCATGAGGTAGGTTCCACGATTGTTTAGCCTGTCATCAGTAACGTTAGATAGTCCAAGAACTCTATGCACACTGTCGCGCTGTATTCGTGTCAAATGGAAACTTTAGTGGACGTTTGTTGATTCGGTCGTCGAACCGAAACATCGTGGGAATAAAGTTCCCAAGTTGTCTGTCACCTGCGCTCATTCTCACCTGCGCTGAAAGTGAGAGGGATGCACCTAAGCAAGACCGTGTCACTGTTGGTCGACTACGGACGTATCCTGAATGTTTTAATTGTTCTCCTAGGTTTGTTTCCGTCTCCCCATGCTCAGTTTCATTTTAAGGACCCCGATAGCTTCGACATTTGCTTGTCTCAGGTCTAACCTCGCAGAACGGGAATGCAACTCTCGGCATTTATTCCCGCTGCCTCCCTCGATGAAACGATTGATGACATTTACTGTTCACTGAGACGAGAAAGCCTTGGCTGTACCTGTCTTTTGCGACGGCTTTTTCTTCGAACCCATCTTAGATAACGAAAACTTGACGAAAACTTGCCACTCATTCCGGAGCAACAAACAGGTCCTTTGCGAAAGCTGAATTCATCTCCCTTGCTTCTTCTCTGCGTTGTTTGCAGTGCATTATACGGCCCGAGCGATTCTGCGACAGCGTCTGCGTCTTTCCTTGGACAGGCAATTGGGGAGGTACTTACCGCAATGCTGCTACTGGGATTGTTGCGAAACAATAGCTCGATTCTCTATAGCTCGACCATGACAAAAGTTTTACTTTCAATGCGTTGCTCAACTTGCTCCGGAATCACGCACCGTATTCTTGTTTAAGTATTTACAGCCGTTACAAAATCCGTTGGAGCCTTCGTCTCGTCAGCACAGCTGAAGAGGTTCGTGGTTTCGCATGCTTCTCTAATTATTGCCACAGGAATCCTTCGTTCCGAAGCCCGAGGGATTCGCCATGGTGTCTCAATGATGACTGGACATATTGCGTCCTCGTAAGTTTTTGATCTGCATTGTCTTTCTCCTTCATGGAATCCATAGGTCTACTTATCTGTACGGATTCACAATACGATCTCGTTCCGACGGTAGCGTTAGGTACGCTTTTGTTCTCTTCTTGGGATTATGGAATAGTTGTTGGGCAGGCTTACAGTCTGTTCCGTAGTGAATGTGTTATAAGGGAGCTACCATCCGGAATATCGAGGCTGGTTTCGACAAAACGGACTCTGACCAAACGAAATAATAGTGAGGAAAGACGTATGGAATGGTACCGACGAGACGAGGTGGCAGGTATACTCACCTATTCCATTTCGTCATTGATCAAAGGAGTGTTCAGGTTCTCTCTCGACACAAGCCAGGTAGTAGAGTGATATTCGCTCACTTTACAGTATCCTATCTGCCTCTCCGATATCTCCATCCGACAAACCAGATCCCGGTGAATCTGCGGCGATACACACGGGTCCGCGACAATGCCTTTCCAGGCTTTCCTCCTCGCAACCGATAAAAAAATGGCCTCGTTCCTCGACAGGGTTCGTACCTCATGTTGAATTTCAAGACGTCCAAGACGTTTCGCATACGCTCGTAGAAGAGGTGAGCGTCAGTGTTATGTAGCTTGTGTCCCGCTCGACGTTGGTAAGTTCCGTTTCCTTCCTTTGGCACTGGTTCCGTGTTTTGGAGATGAAGGGGAAGACGTCGGCCCTCTGCTCCGTAATCAGACATTCGAAACAGGGAAGTAACCTGATGGCGGGCGGTTGTAGCAGCAGCGTTCCTGCAGCAAAGTGGAGGTCCGGTAGGTGTCTGTTATCCTCTTGTCCTGGTGATTTTCGAATAACGAGTTTCCAAGATCGTTAGCCTACGCCCCCTTAGTTTGAGCGCCTGCATGGCATACTCATGACCTGGTCCTGTAGTATTCAAGTCCCCTTGCTACGCATGTGGAATTCTTTAGGTTCGTCTTCCGTTGTGGTTTCTTCGGCGCTGGGTGCTTGAGGATGGATAGGTATTTTTAACGGCTACCCACGTCTTCACCGCGACTAACGACGAGTTTGCCAGCGACGTCACCTAGCAATTCTCCATCGTTTGACGAATAGCTCTAAACCCGGTTCAAATCTCTCCGATATTCAGGACACGATTCCGCTCGGACGAGTGCATTGATTTTACTAGTGGCTACAATATTGGTATTACCATATGAAGAGCTAAGTGTCGTATCGAGGAGGAGAGAGTGATTAACAAGCAAAACTCCGACCGATGAGGATTTAGCAGGCAAGGTGGACTTGGAACCAACGCTGGGTTCTCCATTGCTTCCCGCTCAATGGGTGGTGGTGATGATGCTTTAAGTTCTCTGAATGAGACGGCGAAGCAAATCTTAGTGGAGTGGCGGATTCGCATCTTGCACTAAAACGATACTTACTATCAATTATGTTTCGGATTGAGGGACTGGAATCAACCTACTCAAGTGTTACCAACAACCTCCAAGGCCTTCCTAACGCTCTTCTTTCCCTGGCCGCCCCGCCACTGCAGCGAATTCGTCACAATCCTTCAGCTGACTCCGAAAGAGTGACTCTTCCTTGCGGTCAGCTGCAGGGGACGAACAACGATCTGAACGAAATCTTTACCATCGGGGTTTCCTCGTGAATGTCTAACATCAGCAGTAATAGGAATACCCCCATCGAAAGTGAATTTGGATTCGAAACTCACTCTCCGCCGGTGCGGTTTTGGATGTCGTAAGGATCAAGAAACACTCGAGTTAATTGAGCACTACGAGTGATGGCGGGGCCATATCTGATGAAAGCAAAAGCGAAGCAGGATCGAATCTCAAAGGCCCTCTGCACCTGAGATCCAGCGGACCCGGTAACAAGATACCCGAAACGGAACATGCCGACCACGTGCCCTCCCGCTGCGCTCGCTCACTCGCCATGAACTCAATATCCTGGTTTGAGGCTCTCCAAGCCTCCCTATCCTCCTGCTTGCCCTGCTTCACGTCGAAACCCTCATCTAACTCTGACGACACTAATTCCAACCGTCCGCCCCAACATCTCCGCGCTTTATTATCCAACCACAACGGTTCCTCTACGTCGCTAGACGAAACCCTGTCTCTCCATTCTGATATTGGTGAATCACATAGACGCTATAAACCGAAATCTAAAGGGGCAATATCATTCTTTGGATTCAATCTATTTGGTAAACGTCCTCCACCCATTCATCTATCCGACGACGACAACGAAGACGCATTTCTTCGTCCACACCGTTCCTTTCGAACTTCACACTCCTCCTCCTCGTTATACACATTTGATTCGGACGCTGCGCCGTTAGATTCCGCTGCTATAAACCGATTCACAGCTCAAGATCTCGCTGCGCAGGTTTTAGCACAGCAGGAAGCTGAGCGTCTGGTTAAGGAAGAACGACGGCGGAAGAGACGGGAGAGGAAGGAGCTCAAACGGCTGGCTGCTCTTGCGGTCGGAAACGATGGTGAAGGTGATTTTGAAGGATTTCAAGGTTCTGGTGGTAGGCCTACGCAGTACAAAGCCATTCCTTCGCCTCTCCTACGGTCAACTCACGACGCACGAGACGAGGATGATGATGAAGAAGCTGATTTCGACGGGTTAACCTACGCCCGTTCATCCAATTCCGTGAACGGAGGTTCTCATAGCGGCGGAAGATCCAATTCAGATTCGAGGACTAGTTCGTCGGGTCCTCCTCAAACTCTTCCTGCTCGTGCTGGTGAAACAGCCTACCTCATTTCAAAGTCGAGATCCCGCAGCGCTAAACATTCTTCATCATCCAAATCCCATTCTTCCGCCTCGGTCGCTTCTGCGGGATCAACGCAACCTACCTCGATAGGATCACCCGTCGCAGCCGACCCTCTCCCTCTTCCACTCAAAGTGAACGATGTAGACCCTAGATTCGAGGGTGTTGATTTCGATAATCTCACTCGAATCTATCACGATGACGACGAACGATTCCCTAGTGTTGGTTTGGGCACTCGGGCATAACGATTCCCCGTTATAACGACTGATGGATATTTATTAGACTGGCTTGGCTTTAGCTTGGCTTCGCGGGATAGAGGAACTCGGACACAGGATGCGCATCTATTCATAACACGTTTCCTTTTCTACAGTCTCCGCAGGCGGCGTCGTCTCAGATGGACCATTGACGCATATATCAACCGTGGAATGCTGATACTCGCTTATAGCTACTCATACCGTACTTAACTACATGCTTTGTCTGTATGCTCTTACAGTATTTACGACTTTTTACGCTTAGACGTCAGGCACATATAGAACCAGTTGATCACGATACGATGCTTATGATATTAGCCTCGCATGTTTCTAGTCTGTCCATCGTTTGTGGTTGGCTCAGGATGTCAAGATTCACCGGCTGTCTCTCTGATACTTATACTACGGAAAGACTCAGCGTCACACCTTTATTGTTTATCAGACCAAGTTGTCTACTTAAGGGACCTTTCTACGAGGCTGTGTTGATCCGGTCCCGAATACATCAGTCATGTCTATTGACCAATAAGACGCGAATCACTGGCAAACAACAGCGTTCAATCATACGTTCTGAGGCTCGAGTACCGTAAGTGACAGCTCCTGAAGATCACTTCTCTCTGTCCGATTTTGTACTCTGACTTGAACATCTTCCTACGAGACTATGACATCTATATCGGCCCTCTCCGCCGATCGCGTAGTGATGAAAAAGTAGTTCAACGAATGACAAGACTGTAGATCTATCAAGAATCCGCTCAAAAACGGCATTAGGGAACTCTCGAGGCAATACCTAGGAAATACAACCATTCGGCAGTCTCTGCAGTTCTCCACTGTCACCAGAAGCTCTTGCAAAAGCACGTTGATAATTTTTGAACGATATGCCACAGACAGGACATTGGGCGAGGTTGCAAGTCTGAATTCATCGGATCAGAAGCCGACTTGATCGACAGGGGGAATTGCCAATGGAGAAGGAAAACTGACAGGGGTTTGAAGACTGAGCAGCACTCGAATTAATTGACACCGCGTTAATGGGCAGAAGGTTAAGCAATGTATGTACCTTCATACATTGACCTGCGTGAAATATACCTTCGGATTATATTGGCTGCGGAACTCTTGGGAGGAGGTACAGGGTTGGACAGGAGCCATGTGGTGAAATGACTCGCGATGCGAGGATCGGCCACACTGATCATTGATCGAGCAACTCATGTGTGACTCACTAACGCTCCTATTCAAATACCTTTCCGCATATCCATCATCATGCCTAGCACCTCTGTCGGTGTTCAAGTACCATCCTACCAAGAAAAGGTCAGACTCCCCGCCTCAATCAAACTCTGATTCACTACTGGAAAACCAGGCCATTCAAGCCAACACTGGTTCGATGTCCGAAGCGAGTGTCAGCGCTTCTACTTCGACCCCACAGAATCCATCTACCGATGAACAGCACCAAGTTGAAAGAGCAACCTCTCCAAACCTTGTGGATCCAGCTCCGAGTCTGTCAATCCGGAAATAATCTCTAGTTTGTTTCCACTGTACTATTCGAGATTCGAGAATTATTTGTTACCACACATTCGATAAGTCTGACGTCTATGCAACTGTGCTAGGAGAGACTGGATTCAAAGCAAGGAGAGAGGATGACCTGGGGAAGAGTAGCTGAGAGGTTCTGGCAGATCCATTCGAGTAATACTGCTTAAATCCAAATCAAAGAACGTTTCACAGTAAGCCATCTATTGGAAGCCTTGACAGAACCTAACTACCAAACTCCTTCTAGTAAAAACGGGCTTTACCTTTCTTCGCCTGAACTGCTGTACGTTCAACCCACTCCCCGTTGGTATAAGCTCTCCGGCTACCACCGTTATGCCTTTTGTTCATTAGTTGTGCGGTTGCACATTCCTCGCAGACTCATCTCACGCTCATACTCTAGTATCTCAGCTGAAGGATATATTCCTGCTAATGTCTTCGCTTCCAGTTCTCGGTTTAACAAGAAATACGATGCAATGTTAGTGAAGGCTCTTCGGGATGCGATATACCAATCTATAACACATTCTTTTTGCAGCATTGTGTGGTGTAACTGGTGCAGTGTTGTCTTGTAGGTATCACCTTTTGACCGAAGGTGATCGTTCGATCCTCCATTGATTCTTAAGGTTTTGTTTCAATGCATGAATCGTAGCCCATAGTTATGGCGTAGACACAATATCTGTAATTCGACATGAAGGAATGTAATCAGATGGTATCAACTTCGTTTTGTTTTTAAAGACGGCGGATAGACGCAAATATCAGGATGGGCTGCATCGAAAAAAATGTACTCTGAAGAAATTCGGGTGTGGATTGAATATGACGGTCAACAAAAAGCCGATTTCTTTGGATGTAAGGTAGCTCTCCGGGTGCCGATTTCGCCATTCAGGAGATAGTGAGGTGCAAATGTTTTCGATTTGAGTTGGTGACGCAAACGTTCACTGAAGGTGCCATTTATGTGGATCGAGCTAGCAACGGTAAATGAAAAGATACAACTATAGCCGATCTTGAAGCTTGAAGGTTTGTGAGTTAACGTTAACCGTACCATTCCGGAGACAGTAATATGAGGTTTCGAATAACAGAATTGTTTGAAAAGTGAGTGGATCGAAACGCCGAGTTTCAAAAACACAATCGCTCATATCTCCACATACCGATTGCGCCATTCTGGAGACAGTTGATGGTGGGGTTGCTTGATTAAGTCAGTAAAAGAATTGTATGAACAGCGGGACATTCTCGCCGGACTAGCGGGAAGACAGCTTGGCTGACGGAGGTACAATGTAGTATGTACTATCAAACGTGTAACCAAACAAAAAACGGTGGGTGGTTTAAGCGCACGTATGCTGGCATACTTTTTTGTCACCACCAAGAATGCTCACTGGGCAATCAGTGATGCAGCGAGCTTGGCTTGGCAGATTTCCGAATTAACATTGTCACATTTCAAGGCACCGGTTAGCCAAACACGACCAATCAGAATGCATGATCTGTCACAGCACTTCTACACCTCTCCGCCATCCTAAATGTCGAAACCACAAACCGCGAGCGCGAGCGCTATGCCCTCGGGAGTAACAGATCCTAATTGGAAACCAGAACCAGGCCGTTTGGGTAACCTTACCGTAATTCAGCAATACGCGCTCGACACATTCAAGAAAGAGCTTATGGAAGAGGGTATATTTGATGAGAGACGCATGGATGATGCGATGCTGCTCCGGTGAGCTTACTTTTAGGCCATTAGGGTGGGCTGCCCAATCGCGGACGTAGGTTCCTGAGGGCGCGTAAGTTTGATATTGTGAAAGCTAAGGCTATGCTGGTTGCTGCGGAGGAATGGAGAAGGGAGTTTGGAGTAGATGAGCTTATGCAGTGGGTTGATACGCTTCCGCATACAAGCTAACTAACACCTCCTAAGGACGTTTACATTCCATGAAAACGCGGAGGTGGACAAGTATTGCCCACAGTATTACCACAAAATCGACAAGGTACGTCTCCTGTTCTGCTATACACTCCTTAACCTGCACTAGGACGGCAGACCAATCTATATCCAACGTCTCCGCCAATTCAACGTCCCAGCACTGTACTCCGTCACAACACCTGAACGCGAGCTCCAACGTCTAGTCTACGAATATGAAAAATGTTTCCTAGAACGTCTCCCAGCCTGCGAGGCCACAGTAGGTCATCCCGTCGAAACCTTCTGCACAATCCTCGATCTGAAAGGTGCTGCTATATCCAACTTTTATCGCGTCAAAGACTACGTCTCCAAAGCCTCTTCAGTCGGACAAGACAGGTACCCTGAAACGATGGGAAAGTTTATTATCATCAATGCACCGTTAGGGTTCTCCGCGCTTTGGAACATCGTGAAGCCTTGGTTGGATGAGGTTACGGTGAAGAAGATTGATATTTTGGAGTAAGTAACAGGATAAGTTGTTGCAGCAGATTCCGAAGGAGAATTTGCCGAGTGACCGAGTGAGTTTGGAGGGTGTTGTAAGTGCGCTGGAGGGTGTTCGTTGAGTGATGCAGGGCTGTGGAACAAAAGCTCGCATTAGAGAGGTGGGTGTCTTTGAGATGGTTTGCGGTTGTGGAGCTACTGAGCGTACGGTACAGTGATGTTATATACCATTTGTGTGGAGGGTTCGCGATGCTGCAATTCACACTAGATCGAATGTGGACTTCTCAGACAGAATTACGCCAGCTCATCAACCTAACAACGAACATACAGAGAGTACGAATGTCGTAATGTCTCGCAATTGATGGTCTCCTGTACGCAGTCGGGCATGTTGGCAACATTTGATCAATAGTGGCATAGTACAGGTACTTGCTGCCATCGGATGTCATCGACTGATTGACTGTATCAAAATCAAGCCCTTAACATCTGATGCTCGTTACGTACTTTATCTCTGCATCTTGTGGCGTACAGCTTTGGGTTAGGGACATTGACATTGACTTGATGCGGGAGCTAAAGTTGTCTGACGGTCGCGGGGCACAGCGAGTGTCTACTAGACTTTGCTTTTGATACTTTGAAGGAACTCATGGGAATCTGGGCAATACAAAACTTCAAAATGCGAAAGACTAGTCCGCATTAAATGGTTCACCACTGCTTCAATTTCGGGACTGTCGAAAAAAAGATGATCACAGAGAGATGCCATATTTAGAAACAACCACCCACTTCCCGAGCGCTCAACGATAGGTGCACGATGCACAGCAATGGTCGCATGATAATACCACGGAACTTATTTGATGCCAAGGCTAGATACTCGGCAGTGTCATGTCTCAAATGAAGCTTCCAGTAGGTATAAAACCCCCTTCAAAGTGATCGATCTCTCCAACTGCAGGCCAGTTCTCAATTCCTCCATCTAATTAAACCTTCAAGTCAACTCCCCTCAATTACTATTCTCCCTTCAATTACTATTACCATTTTATATTATAGCACATCTATCGATCATGGTCCGAATCATCCCACTCGTTGCTCTCATGTGCATTTCCTCTCTTATCCAAGTCTCTGCAGGACCGGTCTCCAGAACCGGAGCACCGTCGAAGAAGAAAAGCGCATCCAGTAAAGCTCCAGCTACGACCAAAGGAACTGGAGGAGCAAAAGGTCCCACTGCGAAACGTCCTCAACTGCCTAGCATCCCTGGTTTACCCAAAGGAACCTCAATGATTGCGTATGATAGTGAAAAAGGTCACTATCATGCATATAATCATCAGATGAAGCACTTGGGTAGCGTTAAACATCCTGGTGGACCCAAGGGTCCACCAAAGGGAACGTCGAAATCGTCGGCTTCCTCTGGTGCGGCATCGAAAGGCGCCTCTAAGAAACTCACCAATGCTCCTTCCCGGAAGCTCGCAAAGCGTGATAATACTACTTCTGCGGCTGTATGCTCTCCTCTTTCTGTGGATGATGTTCAAAAATGTATGTCGATCTTGTCCAGGTCGAATCACCGATCTGATTTTGCTTTGATTTCTAGTGCCGGGGTGGAAAGCCGCAGTCGCAGCTGCACAGAAAAGCTGGGGTACAGGATCATATAATCTCAAGACGAATGATCCTGATGTGAGTCTTCCCACTTTCCCGATCAAAGTCCCTCAGATCTCTTTATAGTACCCTGGAACACCGCTTATGGCTTGCACACAAACTGATCCAGCCAAGATCACTCCAGATAGTGAGTCTTTTCAGAATTCAACAAGGTGGTCGAAGCTGATGTTGTTTTAGGCAAGCCTTCTTGTTCGACTCAAGACCAGAACGCGGATGGTCCTCTGCAGAATGGAGGACAGACCACGCTTACCGCTCAGCAGGGAACCGAAGCATCTGCTGAGGTTACTGTCACTCGTACGTTTGCTGTCTTCTCTCTATCATTTCTGACCTGAGTCTCTGATAGAGGAATCCGCATTCTCCGTTGGAACAACCACTACCGTCGGAATTGATGTTCCTGGTCTCACAGCATCTACGGATATTACAATGAGTACTACTCTTACCAATTCTCTCGGAAAAAGGTCTGTTTGTCACGCTTTCATGCTTTGGAATCATGACTCAAGTCTGATATATCAGCAACACCGCAACAACCAGTACAATGCAATCGCAAACAGTTACTGCCTCAAGCAATCCGGGACAGAACTGTACTCTTAAGGTCCGTCGATGTATTCCACATTGTATTCACTTCTCACGCCTCCTCTAGCTCACATCAACGACTTGCACATTATCAGGATCGGGTCAAGTCATGATTACAGCGACTGGTTGGGTGTGGTTTGATTTTAATGATCAGGTCCGCCTTTTCGTTCTTTCCGGTGTTTACATCATTCAGAGTCTTCAATTTAGACCCAAGGACACTATAAATGGGCGCTCAACCTTGATTCTACGATTCCAAAGGTTCAAGATCGATCAAGTGCGATGGGTGTCAAGGCGGTTGTTAAGTCTATTACGAATGCTCATCAAAGTCAGACTTGTAAGTAGGGTGAAGAGTTGATAGGGTTGTAAATAATATTTATTGGAGGTTGAGCATTATACAACGGGTAAACATGTTTTCAAGGGTTTATCAACGCTGTGGCAGGCCTAGGTTGCTGCATTTAAGAGTAAAAAACGATTCGACATAAAAATGTACTCACCGCCCCAGAGTACAGGAGTCACTTAACCGCAGAACCAGTATTCGAACTCCCTCTTTGGAGTAGCCATGACTCAGACAGTTATACGCATCTCAGCCACTGCGCTACGACAAGACCCAATGTTATTTATGAATATATGAATAGTCACGGACCTTAGATATATTGAAAGCGCAAAATTTCAAGTTTGCTTCCTAAATTTTAGTCGGGTCCTTTGTTTGTCCCTCAAAGCTTCACCACTCCTTTCGGTGATTCATGACTACACTCATACCGGAGTCGGCTGAAAAGAAGAACGAGTCGATCTGCTCCACTCTGTAATCATCCTTTCATACTTACGCTGTACTATTTTGGTACGCCGAATAAATCACGTGCATTATGTTTGCCTCGATCGTGCCGCCACGACGATTAGTCTCTGTCGCTGCATGCGTCTATTGCTTCATTCAGATGCTGGACTACAATGGGGTATTTTTTACTCTTAATGATCACAGTGCTTGCCTTTATTGCGATCTCGAATTTGTGGCTTCAAAAAGGTAAAATTCACTACTTGTTGATTTTGGACTACGTCGGATAGAAGTCCGCCTCACATGTCAGCCACCGACTATTGCTTCTTGTCTCTTCGCGCCACCTTCTCGTCCCTCGTTTCTGAATTCAACATACTCGCCAGCCTCTTGACTACTCTCGCCCTAGCTATCTACGTCATTGCGTCGCCGGCCTCTTCCCTAGCGTCTCGTTCCTCAAATATACCCTTAGAGAGAGTCATCAGTAGCTGTGTCAAGCCCAAAACCGCCGCATTCACTTTTGTAAGCTTTCTTCTCCAAAATACAGCTCGCTCTGACTCTCATCGCGGATGACGGTCCTTATAATAAGTTATATATACTCGTTAGTGTTGCCTCGCTGTGACGTCCTTTACCGACACTTTACAGAGATGTCATCATCAAGGCTCTGAGGGATGCGAATGCATCTGCGACATTCTGCGTTAGTACGTGTATCCTTTTTAAGTTCCAACGCTGTTTTGACGAATGTTTAGATAGTGAAAGCTGTATCACTGTTTTAGTTTTTATCCAAAACCGTGTACTAACCTTCCAATTAGGGCGGTGTATCTACGCCGGCGAGAGCGTTTCAAGGCTAAGACACGTCTACAACGAAGGCCATCAGCTTTGCTACCCTTAACTCGCGTCAAAGTAAGTTCTTCAATTTGTTTCTCGAGTCACGTTCTGATGATATATCCTCCAGTCCGCAAGGGGATGCAACTACTTGATCGTGCGTCCTTCGTTTATGCCCCAATCGACTCATCTCACATCTCTCTAGAGGCTTTACAACGTATACTCGGTACTTTATGCGTCCCCATATGTCGTTGCCTGTTTTCAACAGGGAGTTACTAACAGCCTTCGGCTACTACAACGATCTCGTTCGCCAAGAAGGTGGCGCTCGAGGACAAGCGGTCCTTATATGGGACTTCGAGTACGTTACGTCCGACCTCTCCTCGATTCACCTTCTGATCAATCCCAGTTCTCTCGATTCGGACGGTGCTACCCCGAAACAGAGCAACAAGCGCTATGACAAAATCGTTGCTCAGCATCCCTCAAACATCCTTGCTCTGAATCACGAAACATACAGTGAGTTCACCGCTTGAGATTCCCTCGTTTCTGAAATTCAACATGCTCGCCAGCCTCTTGACCCTCCACCCAATTGCGTTACTCACGGCATGATAGAAACCACCGCAGAGGAGACTGTTCCACACGCCATTTCCGTACTTCAAGTAACCCTAAAGATTACAAACTTGTTACTGTCGCAGACTGTCTTGACATGGATCCTTATCAGAGTGTCACAGAGCCACCGGCATTCGATGTGAGCATCTCTTGTTTTAGATTCTCGAATCGCTGACGCCTTCCGCTAGTCAAGCTGGACTGAACTGTGTCCAAGCTAGATGGTGAAGGAGCTATGACATAAATTACTACCCGACATTGCTATCGTACACCTACGCCCCCTTCATAATTTATTCTTTCTACTCCCATTGAAATGTTACTCGGGAATCAGGTACGCCTTTAAAGAGGGTGTTACATCAGAGGGAAACGATGGGGCATTGTGTTAACATAGAGAATCCGGTGAGTCTGAAAGGGATCTCCGCTTTGTCAACAACTTGGACGTGTCGTTGACGCTCTTGTCAACGACACAAAGGGTCGTCCTAGACGGACCAGGATGGAAGAGGCAGTGGATCCGAGTGTGTCTCCTGGGGATAGACTCCTATTCTCTCAGCGTGTTCAGATAGTAAAGTCGAATGATCTGGTGACGGGGATAATTCGTCGGTATGTGTATGCTGGTAGTTGCTTAGCCACACAGACGAAGAAAATGGTATGGAAACACATACCCTTAGACCGAAATTTGGAGGCATTGCATCTGCGTCTGGAGCGGTACCGTGATTATAACAAGGTAACAGCTGAGAATCGCATTAGCCGCCGTACAGTGGAGAGGGAATCCAAATAGTTTTAGGATACGGTTTCTGTTCCTCTGCAAACAATACATACCAGTGTTTTCGTATGTGGGACTGACCGGTACCGATAAGGTATGTCAATCAATGCAGTACTCGTAAGCTGTATAGCAATGAGCGAACGGATGTAAATAACAATGGCGTACGACACAGCAGCGGTAGCAAGTCGGACTGGTAGTCATATATTAGCCTCCGGGAATCGGTCGGGTCGAACAAGTTCAATTCCTAATCGCAATCAAAACGCCAGCATCGTACCTACAAGAAGAACTTTGTTAGACTTGACCAAACAATTGTGACGGAGTAAACCTAACTTCCCTATACACGCAGTTGTGGTTTTATCTGTGCCTCCAGTCGTGTTTACGGATTTGCGAAGCAACTAAGTAATTCCGATTGCAATCCGATTGCACTCCGGACGACTGCGAGACGGATTACTTATGTTGTACTAATGAGGAAGCAACGAGGACAAGTATACCTTTCTTACTAGCCTATAGGGAGACAGCTAGATGATGCTAATCTTGACTTACCGTTCAGTGCATTATCTGGATACGGATCTAGTCAAGGAGGGCGCGTCAACAACACGTGACCATATACCGTTTACACTGGTATCCACCAGCTGATCCGTCGCTGGCTCTTTTCGGTGTTCCGTACACCTGCTACGGGTTTTCTTCAGTATATATAACATGGTTATGCTCTTTCCGAGCTCAAATCTACGTCTCGCAGTCGGTAAAATTTCCGTTTATCAATTCTCGATCCAATGCCTTACAGGTCAATTTTTCGTAAAGCATACAGCAATATCGTAGTCTGGGCTTAACATCTGTCGAAATACTCATCCTTGGTGTCCCTGCTCGAACAAACAGGCCCAACTGGCCATGCGTCGCTAGTCTTCACCCCTTCCGTCAGTTGTAGCGGGTCATTGTTAGGTCCTCCATCCTCCAGCGCTATTCTGCTCCCCATACCCGGAAAGAGCATCCTCACAAATCAACGACAAAGGAGCACATTTCATATTGCCGAAATTGCGATTGTGTATCCCATCTCCAGTATGCGACCGCCGAGTACCCTGACTCTTAAAGAAGTATTGAGGAACGGGAGAAAGAGAGCCAGTGGAAGGTTATGAGAAGGGCGCCGTTGCTTTCATCGATGCAGTCCAGCATTTGACGAGGAGTGGTGGAATCCTTCTACAGGGAGTGTTGTGGCACGGATGACGAGGTCGACCAAAAGGTTTCTAAAGCTCTCCTAGTAAGTTGTTCTCGTTGTCTTCGCAATCTACTAATGATTCCTCAGTCCACTTCCGATACTTCTCCGTGTACCCTAACCCTCTCAAGGTCTCCTCGTCCCTCCCGCCGGTTCCCCCATGCAAGTAATCCCCTCGCAGACATCCTCACAATCGAATGGGGCCTTCGTCGCCTCACACTTTCGTATACTCACCTCAAGGCTCACAGCCTCGTCCCTCAAGCCCATCCTCCACGCGTTGCTCGTTCCGAACTCGCTTACAAACCTCTCGCTCGAGGGAAACACAAAATTGAAAGGTGAGGCATGGAGAATGGTCTCCGCCTTTATGCACGAGACCAAATCGCTCAAGTTCCTCGATCTATCCAAGTGTCCTAGTCTGGGCTTCGAACGGAAGGGAATGGAGTATATCGTAGAGGGACTACCGAAATGGGGAGAGCAGGGCTTACAGTCGAAGCTCGATTCGTTGACGCTCCCGGTACCCAGCCTGGAAGTGTTGGCTCGAGCAGTTCGAAAGAGCGGACTTGTAAACGTTAGTCTACGGTACAACAAGTAAGTTTTTCTCTTTCTCTTGGTCTCTTCGTCCACTAACGACTGTTACAGAATCAACTCGTCTGGCGGAGCGGTGGCAATCGCACTAATGTGTCGTGATTGGCCGGATGTAGTTCCCGCTCCATTGTCCCCACTTCCGCGTCGGTAGCATCTTCAGCACCAACGCCGGTCCCGATGACACCGCCCATGTCTCCCCTACTCTCTGCTCCTCCGGCAGGGAATCGAAGTGCGTTACTCCCTCCGCCAAAACACCCGGGGATGCAAACGACTTATACATCATATGTTCCTCGTTCGAAACGAGGTGCTTCTACCACGCCGACGACAGCAAATGGAACGATAATATCTTCGTCTCAGGGTGGAATAACAGCAAGATATGGTACCCCTCCTCCTTCTTCCACAACCACCCATCCTTCGCAACCAACCAACGACCGTACTCATCCCTCCCCAGCTCTCCTCTCCCAAGTCCGCGCTCTCGACTCCCTACCCCGTTTAGGTTCCCTCAGAACGTTAGACCTCAAAGGGAACGACCTCAGAACTGGACTAGGATACCTCTCCCAAGTCCTTAAACGAAACCGAACGCTAAAAGTACTTAATCTTAGCGAAAATAAAATCGACATACAGGGTCTCGTGGGGCTGGGTGAAGCATTGGTACGTCTTTCCTCTCCCTACTCTCTTCGTTTACTCATAATGACTAGAAATATAATACGACATTAGAGACGCTCGATCTCTCGAAGAACCCATGCTGTGGACCCACCCTAGAGGGTATCCACGCTCTCCGCACCACCTTCCCCCAAAACGGATCTTTCAAGCGTCTCTTCCTCTCCTCCACCGGTCTATCATCCCAAGGCGCGATATCTCTCGCAGAGTTCCTCCCTGAATCACCCGGCCTCCTCCATCTCGATCTCACCACCAATTCTGGTCTCGACTTAGCGGGTCTTCTCGCTCTTTCTGGAGGGCTGAAGGGGAATTGGGTAATGAGGTGTCTGGATGTTGACGTTCCTGTTGGAGATGAGGAATGTGCGAGGGTGTGTCGGGAGATTCTCAACACTTGCATTCGAAACACCGAAGAGGCCGAACGGGTTGCTAATGCGAGGAGAGGAGGGGCGGAGAGCAGTGTTCCGAGTACACCCTCGTCAGACGCTCCTCCTCTTCCTTCCGCTCTGGGTTCGTTCTCGACTGTGGGGTCTGGAGCGAGTTCGATGTTGATTGGGGGGACGTTGACACCGCCTCAGTCTGCACCGACGCAGAAGAAGAGTGTTGTTTGGGGGATGATTGACGAAAGCGAGTTGGCGAAGGGTGTACGGAGGAGAGAGAAGGAGGAGAGTATTGGAGAGCGGGCAAAGGCTGTTGTAGAGAGCCTTCGGTTGGCGTTGATCCCCCACCCCCTTCTTCGACGACAGCTTCGGAATCCTTGGGCGGATTCCTAAGCCCGACGTTCTCCCGTCTATCAGCTTCGTTTGCCAAGGCTCCTTCACCCTCACCTTCTCCTTCGAAACCGGCACCGCCAACGAAAACGAAACCATTGATTCCAGAGGACGAGTTTACGAAAGCCACGTCCGTCTGGGAAGAACTCGGACGGGTGATCCAGAACATCACCGAGGATCCCGCGTCTGCGCCTTCTATTCCATTGGAGGAGCTTTTGGTACTTCATGATGAGTTGGGAGAGTTGGTGAAGCGGGTTCAGGAGAGGATGCCCGTTCCGGTACCGAGGGGAAAGCCGACACTCACATTGCCGTTGGGTGCACTCGCTACTCCCACTCCCACTTCTGCAACGTTTCCTCCTACGTTGGATGGGAGTATACCCGAAGAAGCTGAACCGACGACGCCACGAATCGATAAAGGAAAGGCTAGAGCGGAGCCTGAGCCTGAGAAGCACGAACCCGTCCTCTCACCGACTTCCTCCTTTCTCATATCCAACTCCCCAACCGAGAGTCTTTCAGAAGATGAATACGAGAGTGCCGAAGAGGGTGATGAGCATCTCTCACCATCGCTCGCACGACGGCGGGGAAGAGGCAAGTTCCCACCTCTGGCGGATCCTTCGGAATTCGAAGCGGAGGAAGAGGAAGGGGTGGATGAAGGTCCAAGTCCCACGGACCGGTCGAGGAGTTGGGTTGCAGAGGAAGGGGAGGTGTTCCGCAAGGGGATCGTTCTTCTTGGTCTGGAGGAGATGGAGGGGGAGTGGGAAGGGGAGATTCTCCGACGCGAGGTTCGTTCGTTCTCTTCTTCTCTTCTTCTTCTTACTGAGATTGTGTAGTTGTTGGATGCGATGGTCGAACGACCTCCACCTCGAGATATAATCATTCAAGACCTCGATCCCCCTAACACGGCTTCGTCGTTACCAGAACTAGAGGCAACGCATACTCAACCTTCTTCACCAACAATGACGAATTCTCCACTGATATCACCCACCATTACGACGAAACCACCTCCGCGACTGTATGTCTCGCGATCGAGGTCTGGGTCAAACACGAGTGTGAACTCGTTGATGAGTCTGGTTAGTCCGACTTCGCCGTTGAGTGGGGTGCAAGAGGAGGAACCTCTGCAGACGGTGGGAGTGGGGTATGCTCCTAGGACGAGGAGTGGGGCGTAATTGGGAGGAACTGGGATTTATTTACTGATTCGGAACTTACATAGTTGCATTAGTGACAATTTTTTCATATTGATTTCAAAATTCTCGCCTCTCCGCTTCTTTTTTCAGAGCGTTCTGACTTGAACGTTGTGTAGCTGGGAGACGATGCACTATGTGTTACCACCAAGTGCTTCACCCCGTCCAAATTGAGCTGTATGTTTGCAATTTGCATTCTCCATCCGCAACTCCATTCGTCAGGTATCTTGATTCGCCGGTTTGTTAAGTGCTTAGCCTGTGGTGACTTGGAGATCACCAACTGATTCACTGAGGGTCTATTCGGTGTTTCTCATGTCTCTGAGTGATTGACGGTATGCCGAACAGGTGAAAAACTTAGATATTCGTAGCGATAATAATATACAGTGGAAGCGAGTTGGGATGCAAGAAACGAAGTATTTAAGAACGCAACGAGTCCGAGCGAAACTCAGATCTAGTGCGGATCCTCAAGCTAAGGATGCGAGAGATAAACTGAGAGTTTGATCAAGGTTGAATACCAGAAATTGAACACAAGATATCAAACTCACAAATGAATGCGGTATTTCAGAGATGTCAATCGACAAGCATAGGTTCTTCATCGGCATTATCTACAGGACTTGGATCCTGCATTATAACTTCGTTAGCTGCTATCCTC
>QLOY01001322.1:0-26671 GCA_003313965.1 Megacollybia marginata
TGAGAGAATGCGAGCTTCTTTCAAACTCGCACATAAGCCTTTAGAGACCTTGTAAGTGCTAAGCACTAAGCACTTACAGGGGGTTATAAGTAAGCCTATGAGAGAGGTTTCCTTTCTGCCAGTGTGATGCTGCATATTACAGACATCGCTCACGAAATCCGGGTGATTCTAGGCATGTAGTCGTAGCCAGAGTTGACGATTCTATGTTGGTTCTGATGTTGGTTCAGGGGTTGGTTCAGCAGTTGGTTCAGATGCTCTGAGGATTCACTTGCCATTGCCACCTCAATGGGAACGTCGGACTCGGAATTGCCACCCAATATGTTGGGATGGCCCTCAGAGTCATATTATGGACGGAGAATCAACAAGAATCGACGGTCAGAAATACGGTGGTCAAACCTTGTGCCGATTCTGACTGATTCTGACCGATTCTTAACATCAGAATCGACTGAAGAATCGGCCTCGGAATCGGCCCGAATTGTCAACCGTGACTCCTACTAATTTCTTTTTTTTGTGGAACGTTGGGTAGCAGTGACCGTTGCCGTCTAGCGGCTTCGGAACGCGGCTTCGGGCCCATTGAAGTGCTGGATTTGAAACCATGGTAAATTTAGTATACAGCCAGCATCGGTGAAATGCGTTTCCGCGCTCACGCGCCGCACGTTGATCTCGCTTCATCAACAGTGTCCTCTCCTGAACGAGCTCCGAGCTGTAGCAGCTCTTCATTGCTCATTCAATACCCACCAAAACCCCGAACTCCCGACTGTACCAGTTGTCCGGGGGTTCTTCTCTCGTTGAAAAGTACGTCTTTCCATGTTTGTTTGACCAGTTTGCTGCTTATAGCTTTCTTTTTGTATCGGTTTTTGTCCGCCAGTGCACAGTCAAGCTTTAGCCGACGGTTTATTGTGTGTAGCCATCGATTCGTGATTTCACGACGCGTCGGGGGGTCTTTCCCATTTATCACCCGCTCGTTCCTTAATTTTCAGATGAGGTATGCGGATTCGAGGGTTAGGATTTGGCGGAGTCGTGTTTTGCCTTTGGGGAGACCAGTAATCTTCAACCGTCCCCTTCCAGCGAAGACGACTGGCAGGAGAATCTCGTATGCAAAGCAGGTACCTTTGTTTTTGCATGTCGTGAACACTGGATGATCTGCACAACTATGAACTAAATCCTGACCTCGTTGAGTATGTGCTGGGTTTGTATGAAAGCTTCGTTGGCTTTGGGATTAGCGATTTAAAGGTTCCGACCGTTGTTCAGGACAAGCGGATTGCCGCACACAACGAGTGCTAGAATCAGCTTGTGTCGGAGTTCATGGAAGGTGTTGGTTCACCTGCCTCAACCGCACTCAACTCTAACATTCCTACCTTGGACAGTCTCGATCTCGCAAGGCCCGGCACTCCCAAAGCCAAGACGTCTGATTAGAAGCTGCATTCTAAGTCCAAATCGCAAAATTCCATCCTCCATCACGTTCCCTCCAATCCGTCCGCACTTTATCCCTTCTCTCAGCACTTCTCTGGTTCCGAAACTCAAGATTCAGAAGGCGACCAAGGTTTCTATTCGGTCGAGGAGGTCGAACCACCCTCGACTCTCCTGCCGCCCTTCACGATTCCACTCAGCATCGGAAACTTGCCGCTTCAAAGACTCGGTCTATTGTGAATCGTTTACGAAAGGCAACGTGTCCCAATGCGTGAAACCACAGCTAACCACAGTCTTGTTTTTGGCTGACAGTTGCTTCTTTCATTCCCGTCTCTCCATCGCCACGGCGTACGCGGTTACTTCACACGTCCAAATTTTGTGATCGTCGATTAGTCTGTTTATAAGAGACTACGCGGTTACACGGTAGAGCTGCTTCTTCCAGTATCATGTATTGTTATTGCTGTTTCAGCCACTCGGACTTTGTCATTGCGGACGACTCAAATCCGGACGTTATGCATGTTATTGCTGTGCTAAGGGTGTAGTGGTATATGATAATCATGATTACGGTAGACTACAGCATTGCAATCCATCAGTGGATTAAAGTGCTTCTACCCGGTTCCCTGCCAGTGATGCCAGTTCCTGTATACTATTTGACAGGTTATTTGACCACAGATTCAACGACTGCTCCTCGATTGAGTGTTTACAACACTATAGTAGATCCAAGTGTCACCTGATGTCCGCTTCAGCATTGAAGCTATATCAGAAAAGCATCAAGTAGCTGTGTTTTTTGCACTCATTTTCAGTGCAGACATCACTGGGTTCTAAGTATGTAACACACTGCGATAGATGTGAAGCCTAATTATAACACGTTTCGGTGGCTTGGACAGCTGTGCTACAGCAGCATACGTGTCAGTGACGCTTAAATACGCACCTGCCGTGGAGCCTTCGTCTATGACTTGGTCATTCAAATATCTCTTGGCAGGCTGGAACTTTCGTCGACGATCAAGTCACTCAACGCCTCAAACTCTTCCGGAAGAGAATGGGCAAAAAGCTAACAAAGCGTTAGCGAACACCGCACTCGATATACTCCAGTTCACGCTCAACGCGGTCGGTGCCTGTTGCTCAGGCTTTCCTGGTGTTTCAGGTGCCTGCACGACATTGTCCGACACCATAAAGAGAGGACAGGTACCTTTACCACAACTAGTCCATTAGAATGAAGCTCATCGCCGATTCCAGTCGATTCCCAAAAATGCTGCAGGGTTCAGGTTACTAAATACGCAGCTACAAGTCCTGCTTCCGATCGTTGAGCGCATGGAGAGTGGTACAAATACGGATGATCTGCAGAATCTAATGAATCAAATCAAAGAGTACGTACGGGGGATTATATATATATATATATATATGGTCTTTTAACACTTTTCTCAGACAATTGAACTCCCTGGAAAAAGACATCAGACAAGCACTGGATCAGGGAACTATTATACAATTCTTCAGCAGCATAGACAATGCATCTGCCCTCAGCCAACACAACCTGAGCCTCGGACAAATCATAAATCAACTCAATGTGCGTCAATGACATTGAATACTGTTCACTCTAACTCTCTGTGAAGCTCGTCATAGGCATTGATGGTTTTGCTCGTATGGATGCCAGGTTTTCAGACCTCCAGCGCGATATAGAGGTCATTTTCAGTTTTTTCTGTGCCGAACGTTCATGTATATTTCCCTGTAGGCCACGCAGCTAGACGTCCAAGTATCCGCAGAGTCAGGCAAAAGCCCCAAAGACAGTGACAATACTGTCCAAGTCACGCGAATCAACCGTTCTACTCTGCTTGGTGTAGGTGAAACCGCGGAAGCAACAGGAAGGATTCGTGTGAATGAAATCGACCGCTCTTTTCTTGTTGGCGTCGGTCGTCGGGGAGCTGTCACTGAACTGTCGGTGGAAGCCACACAGGCCATGACGAAGTTGCAAGGGGATGTCGGCAATGCGGCCCGAGACACAGGGTAAGGGTCCCGGGGATCCAGACCGGCACTCCGAGACCGCGGGTAGGGAATGAGGCCCAGAGAAAAGTCCGTAGATTTCCTTAGGTTTCTGTAGTGCAAATAGAAAAAAAAAATTTTTGTCTGATTTAACAACAGAAATATTATTTCAGGAAGTTTTTCTTAGTTTTCAGTTGAATACTGACAGTGCCCATGATCATGAATTCATCAAAACATACTGTACTGAAACAGACAGAAAACAATGGGTACCAGTGACCAAGGGGCTACCGGACCGAAAATCCCGGACCGGACGTTGGTAGGTAGGTCCAGGTCGAAGGCTCTAAAAATTTTTCTTAACATACATCCCAAATGGCCTGTAATGTCAATACAATGTATCCAAAAGGCTTCTAAACCATGTAAGCTGTACAGAACAGCAAGGGCATAGACTCCAGGTGTCTGATTCAGACATATGTTTGCACATTGCCAAGCTTAGCCAAACTGGTCTAAATATATCCCAACAGCCATTTCGGGGCTTGACATTGATTATATGACCCAAATGTTGACTATAATGTATCTTATTGTTAATAGTAACTCACTAGAGGTCACAGTTTTGGAGATAGCTTGATGGGGGCAAAGACCAAACAAAGGCGGGTATGGGTGGTGGGCGGAGTTACCAAATTAGGCAAGTCACGTAACCCACAGGTAGGTAGGTTCCCTCGGTAGGGCCTTAAAAATTTAATCGACGTCCGGTACCTTATTTTTTTTCCGGTACCCCCTTGCCAGTGACAGAGCCTACAATCTTCTAGGGCTTGAAACCGTATCCGTATTGATATGGTTATATGGGTCCATATATACGGGATGGTGCCCATATTGTATGAGCCTCCAGACTACCCAAATATGGTTGTCCAGTTGATGGCCGTGTCAGCCGTATACAGGTCTGGCATGTGGATTGCACTGAAATGAAGGATTTTTGAATACATCTCAGGCTTGCTATTACAGGGAGGGTGTGTTCCAGGCCAAAGTATGTAGTTTTGAAGTGATAACCACTCCCAGAACTGAGAATGGGGAGGAGGATAGAGGATAGCATGACATAAGCACCATGTGGATGCTTACCCAAGCAACCTGATGTCATCCATTGTCCTGCCAGTTGCCTTCAGCAAGTGTTTTTGTGACAATGGAAGTGTCTGAAGGCTAGATATATAAATTATTGACTGTTTCTGACCTAAAATATAGCCTCTGGATTACCTATCACTATCATGGGCCAATGGACCCATCAACAGCCGTATATGGCCATATTGTTCCCGTACTGTACTGTTTGAGTTTTTGTGATGTCAATTACAGGCAGTATGTGATATGGCCATATCCCGTATACTGGACGGTTTCAAGCCCTACAATCTTCCCACTACTGCTACTGCTCCTGCTCCACCTGCTCCTGTCATCACAGTTGCTCCTGCTTCACTGAATGCTGTTCCTGGTGTGGCCTAAGCTCCTCCCACTCTGGCTCCCCTTCCTGCTAGACCTGGCACCACAGATGATCCTGCTGTGGGCATCAGTGTGATGGCTGGTGCTACAGGTGGTTGTTCTGCCACAGCTGCTCTTTGAGTATGTTGCTGCTGAGCATATTAGTCAGTTCTAGATGCAGAAGGTTGAAACAAAGTCATGTCTCTATTTGCAATCTTCAGCTGCTCCTTCCATCTAGAATGTTCTGCTGCTCCTGTGTTACTATAAAACTGCATCAAGGGCAACCCAGCCCTTTACTTTTTGCAGAGCAATAAACTCCTTGACAGTGAAAAGGAACCTCACAGTGTGAGGTGGGCTGACTGTGCTGGCTCAAAATGGGCTGATGAAGACACCAACACACACTAATATATACACACACATATACACAAGGCAAGCACTAAATCCAACACCCAAACACCTCTTTAGGGTATTCCTTTTGAGTTTGGAGACTAGAGAAATGAACTACTAAAACTTGGAACTTCTATAAAAAGTCTCAAAGTCCTGCAGAATGTTAACTATAGACTAAGCAAAGCTCTCCTGGTCATAGAAGACTCTCCCAATCACGAGCTATCTACAGGTGACTTAAAGAAAGTCAAAAAGAGCTAACTAGGCTCTGAGCAGGGCTACTTGATTAAGCAGCAAAATGGCAGTTTCCACTACTGAGTGAGAAGGAGAAGGTTCCCTTGAGGTACTGATCTCAGAGATGAGAGAGGATTGGTTTAGACAGTTCCACTGTAGGTACTAGATCTAGGGATGAGTTACTAAGAACTCTGTGAGCAACTTTTATTCAACTGTGTTCCCTTAAGGTACTTAGAGTTTTTATAGTCTTGAAGTGTGCAATGTATTCTCTACTGGGTCTCTATGTTCTACTTTATCCTAGCTAACTACTGGTCTTTTATACAGTCCTGCTGAGTCTACTTTCAACTACTAGTACAAACAGTAAGTCAGCTGATGATTTAGAAATGACTCGACTCTATTGAATCTGAGTCAGAGGCATGTGATCATGCATGATCCATGCAGTGCAGTAGGTCTAGGCAAGTTTCAATGAGCCTGTCCTCCCCAGGTTCTCTCTATGGTCATTTTGTATGTCTCCACTGAGGTAGTCTCTTATTACATGATCATGAAATTTGGACGTGTGATGTGTATTGAGTCTGTCACTTATGTGATGCCATAACCGCTAGACCCAGTAGATTATGTAATCACCTTTTAAGCTAAAACCTGACAGTTCTAACAGATGGAAACCACAGATAAGATATGTATTAAGCTTCTGAGCCATTTTAATCTATTGTTTTCAGTGCATGTTGGCTTACAATAAGGGTATAAAGTATGTCACAAACTTGTGACAAGTGAGTGACAAGGCCATTTTGTATCATTTTATGATAGGTTTAGGCCTCAAGTGTACATTAAATTAGCTGGTTTGTACTTAGAAAGGATCTATAGATATGATAGTACAGTATAGCCACCATGGAAGGAGTTGTAGAGCCATATATTCATTTTGATGATTATATAATTGGGGGGGGTCACACACATATGACCCTGTGACAAATACAAGACTACCACTGAGGCTTGTATGCTCTAGCAAAGGTCTCTAGCTTTCTAGTGATGTTACTATGGTGCTGTTCACTTAGTCACCACCAATTTGTAACCATTTTCTTAGTCCTCTAGAGAATTGATTCCTTTTTATGAGATAAACAAAATGTCTAGAGGGATTGTGGCTAACTTCAAAATTGAGCAAGATATATAAAGTCGATGATACACCGGTTATATAGCTAGACCTACAAACCAACAAGAGCCACTATCTAAGCTATCCTAGGAGTCCGAGGAAGGTTACAGGTTTGCCTAGAGTGAAATCTTGACAGTTGAATGCCCTCAAAGCTTTGAAACTTGTTAATAGCTGTTGACTTTGGACTTGACTAGCTACTGAGGATGGATTACTTAGAAAAGGACCTCTATTAGATGACAAGTATCTAACTAACTGGTTTACCTGATCAGTTGATGTCTCAACAGTCCAAGTCCCTGTACAATAAAACCACCCGACACCTACATACACTCCACACAACAATTGTTGACTACTTTTATTGTACCTCTATATGGACAGTGTTGTATGTTCCATAAGGTTTTATGGACTTTTGTTACACAGAGAGCTATCTCATGCAAACCTTTATTGCACAAACATTGAGTATTCTTATGCCCCCAGACAGATGGAGAATGTACCTGTACACAATATCCTGCCCCAGAAATTATGTTGCATCAGAAAACTTGTCCCCTGCTTGCCAACAGATGGTTCATACAAAAAAAACAGCTGCAGAACTCACTTGCATGCACTGTCCCCTTAGCAATCTCTTCCACACTAGTAAAATGAATACAAAACTTACCTTTGCACACCATCCCCTCTGCCAAATTATGTTGTGCCAAGAAATCTGTCCCCTGTCTGCTGACAAATGCCTATATAACAAAAACTACTGTGGAACTCACTTACACACACTGTCCCCCTTGGCAATCTCATCCATGCTAATAAAATGAATACAAAACTTACTTTCACACACCATCCTCTCTGCAAAATTATGTTGCACCAGGAAACCTGTCCCCTGTCTGCTGGCTGACACATGGTTCATACAAAAAAAAGTGCAGTGGAACTCAACATCTGGCACTTGAAAGTCTAGATCATGCTAGTAAATCAGGTGTAGAACTTACCTTCACACATTGCCACCACGTTGTTGGGCCACTGAAACATAAACCATGCCAAAAAAACTGATGCAGAACTTGTATTCATGCTTTATAAGAGAACAATGCTTTGCTCACCATATGTTTTTGTGTAAATTAGTCATCACAAAGAACAGACTGTACCAAATGTCAAATAAATTCCTCCTCAGCATCACCATCTGGTTGTAACTCAACCACAATGGGAGTTAGTGTTTCTTCCAGGTCATCTTGGTGTGCAGTGCTGAGCCATTCACTGACTAACCTTCCCCTCAACTGTATTTCAGCCCACATTGCTGTCTATTGCAAATGCCTCCATCTCTCATAGTGACTCTGCTCCATAGCATATGCACAAATGTCTTCCTGTAGTAGAGCACAATTAGTTGGTCTTCCATCAACACAATTCAGCCACCATTGTTCCTTCCAGATCGTGAACTCAATGGAACATCACATTTCCATCAGGAAAAACCCTTTTTGACCTGGCAAACCTGGCAAACTTGAGTAAACCTGAGTCAACCTAAGTCAACCTGAGCTGATCTGGGACTAACCTAGACATGACCTGGGCTGACCTGGGTTGACTTGGGCTAACCTAGACATGACTTAGGTTGACCTGGCTGACCTGAAAATTGAGACTTAAACCTGGGACTGACCAAGGTTGACATAGGTTGAGGCATCCAGGTTAAAAAGGGTTTTTCCTGATGCTCCTCTTCTAGCAGTAAAAGTTCCTCCTTCTATCGGCATGCACGATCACAGGCTTTCAGCCATTCTACATGGATACCTGTCATCCAGTTTGGTTTAGATGAAGATTGGTGCAGTTTCTACTCACTACCATGGACCAATTCCCTCTTCAGTTCTGCCTCCAACACTGAATACCATATCCAAGACAACTTTCATCTACCCTCACCCAGGTGCAACCCTGGTTCAATGGCTACCATTGAAATGTTATTGAATTCTTCATCTCTTGTAGGCTCTTCTGGTAAACCTGCCATGACACAACTGCAGTGATATGCCTCCTGTTCTTCCTCATTCAGTTCAGAGACCAGATATCACTACAATGCAACTCCCTAAGTACTTCCTCCCACTTGCCTGGACCCTGTAATGCCAGAAGGCATTCACAAGCACAGTTGTATGTCAGATGAGCCAAAGTTATTCACAACTCGATTCCATTCTCAAGGTCATGACTTCATGAGAATTCTTGCTGAGAAACTGTGCTCTGAGACTTGTACTTGTAGGCAATTACACATGTTCGCAATTGATGATGCAGGATGGCAAGAGCATCATGTGCTTGTGCAACACACAGATGCTCCTCCAATTGAAGTGCTTCTACCGAGCACAATCCTTCACACATTTCAGGCCCAAATGATGAAGAGAGATGCAGTGGAATGCATTCAGGGGTAGATTGATTGAGATGGAAGGTGTTGATGTCAGGATGTTGTTTGAGATGATTTTAGAGCCTGGACATGTAAACCACTTGTACCTTTTGAAATTTATGGATTCTTCATAGAAGAGCAGTCTGACATGTCTGTAACTTGGTGACTTGAACTGTTGTGGCTTTCTTCTTAATATCCAACTTCAAGTCCAACCTAGACCAACTCAGTGTTTGCAGATTCGCTCTGAAAAGATATACTTTCAATGTTTAATCCCTCAATAACAAATCCACTAATAGTCATTTCAATCAGTGGGGCATTGCTGCTGACTACTTTTGCATGCTCTTCAATAGTGAGCTCATTCTTGACCTGCACCAATAACACATCTAGCACAAGTCCAGTACATACTTGAATAATCTTAGATGAATCACTTACAATTGTTCATATGGACATGGTTTTATTTGATCCTCATTCCATTCCTTTGCCATGGCCTCCCATTTGTTGATCAAAGTCAAATCCTCCACACCAATACCTGCAGAGAATGCAATGTATGCTCAGTGGTAAACAATGGCTTTCGGAATGGCCAAAGACAGTTTTTTAAGTAAGGAATGGCCTACAAGGCTTCAGAAACTCCCCATTTGTACTATTCATGCATACCTATGTCCATGGTCTTTCTCCAATTTGAAAAGTTGCAAAAGTCATCAAGAGTGTCTTGACATCCACCTCATCTCATTATAGAGACCGAACATGCAATCCAGTTAAGGCAGGCCCACAAGTGCTCAACTCCTTCACCATCAGTCCTCCCACACCCCAAGTGAAATTCAGAGAGAACAGAGCATGACAAGCTGCGACGTGTGCTGGTAAATGAAATTTGGGAACACGGAAATGAATGTTCTGCAGTGTTGATGAAGGGAGTAACTTTTCAGGAACTCGTCCAAGCCACTTGAAGAAGTTGATAGACCATTGACATGCAATGTCATATGGAATGGTAAGGAGTAGGACAAGTGTCCCAACGATGCTTGAGAGGAAGATCCAATCCATATTGGTGTATCTAATCTGTGTTTCAGATGTATCCTCTATCAGAATGGTCTTACCTTTCCCCTTTCTGTAGATCTCCCATACCATTTGGCTGAAACATTTCATGTCAAGAGCAGCTGACTGCACCAATACAGACCTTTGGCCTGTTTGTTGTTAGTGTCCATCATTGCCAAGAAGGAGACACAGTGACTGATCTGCAAATAAGTGAGTAATCAATGCTACTTGAAGAACAAATATATTATCACCCACTTTGGTATCATTGGCGTTCTCAGCCAAAAATTCAAAATAGGGGGTTGGTGTCACAAATGTACCCCATCCAGGACTGTGGCAGATCTTTGCTATCACTCCAGTGAATACGACCTTTCTGCTTGAAGTTGGCATCTTGGGAGAGCAAGAGCGAGTACAGCCACCTATTCAATGCATTGGAGTTGTGGGATGTCTGCAGAACTGTGCACATACCTCTCAGAGTCTGGAGCATTCTCCCAACCCTCTGGAAGGTTGATTCCTGGGTGCTACATGCTATTGCAAACTCCTCTTCATTGGTCCTGAGAATTCCATGTTCATCATGCCCTCTGCCAGTATGTTTGGCCAATTTGAGATGTCACCATTTGCAGATCATTGTCATGAACTGTTTAAGACAATCCTAATGGTAATGAGCAAGAGCCAAAATGATTGATAGACTTACTGGTACGTCCTTGAGACCAGTACCATTTGTGAGAATCTCAAGTGAGTGGTAGTAATCTGTACCTGGTGTACTCAATTGGAGATTCACCATGTGAAAATGGCACAGCACTGTGAATGTGGCAGCAGTGCAGGGATTTAAGGTGGTCACTGGCCACCAACCCACCTCCAACAGCTGGTCGTAATGTTCTGGAGCACCCATACACTTGCAAAAGTCAACATTGAGAATGTGGATCCCATTCAGTGCAATTATAACAAAGTTCTTCACCATGTCAGGATGTCCACAGAACTCATCATGTTTGTGCCCTAATTTAACACTCAGTCCTGCTGAAGTTCATTGGAAATAGTCTCCATTCCAATGCTAGTAACATAGACTGTCAGACCACTCACCATAGCTTAAGTAGCAAGCTTACCTGTAACCAATGCAATGGTTGCTTGCAGTGAGCCTGGATGCAGCAAGTTTCACACAATGGTTGATATCTAAAGCAATCTTCACAGCGGAATGTAGGGTTTTTGCTGTTGCAAAGACTGCAATTCCACAAACAACTACATCCTTCCAACCAAAGCATGGCATCCAGGTACTGTGGCCTGCCAAATGTGAGAGACTGGAAGGACATTATCTGTGGTGCTTTACTAAGTTCTCCAAGGTTTGTGCCATTTTCTGCTTCACCGCCACCACAATACCAGTTGGATTGGGCATGTCTGCAACTTTCGCCATACCTTCTGAGTTGGGCATTGAAAAATCAGATGCATCCATTGTGCTAAATGTATCAAGGTCCATGGGTTCATCTAGTTGGTTGCTGCCTTGGTCTACAACATGAGACTTGTCTTGATGCCTTGGCCATTCATCAACATGAATGGGAATGGTGATCTCACGTGGTGCTTGATTATGTCTTGAGGTTGACACAATGGACGACTTTACAGGCTTCAACTTGCCAGTGGTCTGAGTGCTTATCCAGATACCCTGGCATCAAGCTCTTGCAGATTGGTGTACCATAGTAAGTTCAGAACGATATTGTGTACTAGAGCTGCATACAATAGATATAGATAACTCACCAGGTGAAAATGATTGTGTACAATAATCTGCCATGGTGAATTATACTCTGTAGGACAACCTACCAGGTGAAAATGGATTGTACATAAGAACAACCTTTCATTGTATGGAAGAAAATCATTGCATTCCAAAAATAAGTACTCATGAAAGCGACAAGACAGTGGTCTCGTGTACTCTACACCTCGTCAGGCTTGACATTGTGACTAGTAGTATCTGTCAATACACCATGACGTTTCCTGACAGATGGTCAGATTGCTACAAAACAGGTTGACATGAAAGGTACTCACTGAATGACAGCAAAGCCAAGTGTGTTGGCCTTAGGTACTGAATGTGATCCCCTGTCCTTGTTGGCACCCTTGTTACCTGTTGAGTGGTGCCTTTCATGCTTGAGGATCAAACATTGAAGTCATTCTTCAACCAATTTACGCTCCTCCAACCATAGGTTGCAAGCTTCAGCTCAAATATTTATTTCATGAGTGAGGATCTAAATGGTGTCAGATTAGAAACTATGATGTAGGAAAGAAACTTACCTTGCCCAGCTCTGCCTTGGTGAGTTGAGTGGCCACAGTTGGATAGTACTTGTGCCACTCCCCAATGATCAGATCTTGGAATGCCACCTGATACTGTAGGATCTATGCATAGATATATGATAACTTATCATACCTATTTTGCATAGAACCTGGATAAATTTGGCAGAGCTATCGTACCACCCAAATGCCAGGCCTGGCAAGCCCTGGCAGGCATCCGGCATCATGGCAGTACATGGCAAGGACATGGCCAATCTATTTTTAGCAGACAAGAATGAAATGCATAGAAAAGCACTAATAATAGAAATAATTCAAGATAATAATAAAAGCTACAAAAAACATTAATAATAGAAACCATCATGGGTCATGCCCACATTAGGCAAGCTGTAACTGTGGGAACTTTTGACTTTCTTATATGGCCAGACACAGAATTTCAATGGTGATATCCATTTGAAGCCATTAGTGGAGGTGTGCCCAGATTAGGCAAGTTGTGACTGTGGGAACTTTTGACTTCCTTATATGGACAGACACAGAATTTCAATGTGGTTCTCATGGTCATCAGGAAAAACCCTTTTTGACCTGGCAAACCTGGCAAATTTGAGTAAACCTGAGTCAACCTAAGTCAACCTGAGCTGATCTGGGACTAACCTAGACATGACCTGGGCTGACCTGGGTTGACTTGGGCTAACCTAGACATGACTTAGGTTGACCTGGCTGACCTGAAAATTGAGACTCAAACCTGGGACTGACCAAGGTTGACATAGGTTGATCCAGGTCAACCTTGAGGCATCCAGGTTAAAAAGGGTTTTTCCTAATGGTGATATCCATTTGAAGCCATTGGTGGAGGTGTACCCAGATTAGGCAAGCTATGACTATGGGAACTTTTGACTTCCTTATATGGATAGATGCAGAATTTCAATGGTATCCATTTGGAGCCATTAGTGGAGGCATACCCTGATAAGGCAAGCTGTGACCATGGGAACTTTTGACTTCTTTATATGGACAGATGCAGAATTTCAATGTGGTTCTAACACCTGATAATCCCATTTATCCCGCCTAATTAGACGTGATGGCTTGGCTGTTCCATCATGTCTAATTAGGCGGGATAACATCTCTGGCCTCAGCACTTCAGTAGCACCTGAACATATAGTAGACTTAAGAGCCGTAGGGTAAGGGAGACACGTCATATTAGTGGGTCCATGTATATACACTTAATTATTAGTGCTCAACTGGCCACATATAAGAACAACGAGATGTGCTATAGAAACACAAGGGTATAGAACCTGTGCTCTGCTCAAAGTAGGCTCTACTGCCTAGTCTTCACTGTCGCTGCTGGAGTCGTCAATGAATTCCTTGCTCTTGAATGTGCGGTGTCGCTTTCGGGGGGGCTCATCAACACTCTCCACCTTGCCCTCTTCCTCTTCCTTGTTCTCATCCTCCTCCTTGTCCTCCTCGTTTGCGTCCTCCTTGTTGCCACCTCTCTTGGCCTTCTTTCTCTGCCTCCCTGCGTCTGAACGCTTCTTCCTTTTCTTCCTACCCTTTCCTGCAGCGTCTTTCTTGTCCAGTTCGTGCTTGAATTTTGCACGCTCACTTGCTGAAAGTTTCACGAACCGGCATGTCTTTGCACGCCAAGCATCTCGCAAGGCTATGAGGTCAGTAATTGAGTAGATCTTGGATGGACAACAGAAAGGAATAGATGAAGGCCAGCCCTCCACCTTGACACCATATTTGAGAACAACATCATAGTCATATTGTGAATAAGACATCCGAGCAGAGGCAGCACAACTGATTACCTCTGGTAATAATGAGTATATGGTTGAAAATTAAAGTCAACAAGGACGTACGCAATTCTGCAGTGACTGTGTGCACAATCTCTGCTCACACTGTTTTATGATTATTACGCTCAGCCAAGTCTATACAACATTGAGAGCAAGCATAAAGTAGCAGACAGGGACTTACTTTTCAAACGTAAACAGCACCATTGATCAAATAGTTCAGTGAGAGTGACATGGTTCTTGCCAGCAGATCTTGCCTTAGGCAAGAGCTTGTTAATAAACTGAATGCATCCACCTGTTTCAATGCATTCAGGAGGAAATGGGTCATCAGTGCTACTTCGGGCAAAAAACCCAAAGCCCTGTACACCTGTACGCAACTTCAAAGCAAGCATCTGGAGGGGCTCAGCCAAGGCGCAGACGTTTTAGAACTCACTTGCCTGGTTAAAGATAGAGCGAATAGAATGATGCACATCCAACGCTGCTGCTCTGTGTGATGCACACGGCGCACAACACGCTTCTGCTGCAAAGCATCCTTAACCTCTTTTTCCTCCTCCTTAGACAAGTTCCACATGTTCACATCATCAGCAATAGCTTGGCGAATCTCTTGCAGACGGGCCTTCTTTCCCTCAGGACAACCTATACAAACCAGGTGTTGAAATGGCCAACCTTTGGTGGCAAACCGAGTCCTTTGGGACCCAGGCCATATCAAGCTGGCTCAGATTGATATTTGCCATCACTATAAAAGGCCCTCCTTGCCTAGAAACCCAATCATCATTTAGAGCAGCTCCTCAGGAAGAGTGACGCCGAATTGCATGTTATTGTGGGATTCCTTTTAAGGAAACCTGCTGTGGGATTATAATTTTTTTCAGGTTTCCTATTTCACTCAGCTTACATTCATACACAGACATTAGGTCTGCTCAAGCCTCTACTTATTCTTTACTTGTTAGCTACTTATTTCTTACTTATTTCTCTACTTATTTCAAATAAGTGACAGAATAATCAAGCAAATAAGTAGCTGGAAAAGCAGCTGGGGGGTTGCTTTTTCAGAAATAAGTGACTTATTTCTCACTTATTTGTCATTTTGGCAGAGAAATGTCAAAAAAAGTAAAAAAAAAAAAAGCCACTTTTTGCCTGTTTTTTGTTGTGGGGGGTCTCAAGGTTGGAATTATTTGCCACTTTTTGTTTACTTATTTTGTTTACTTATTCTAAAATTACTGCCAAAATGCCAATAAGTGACAATTAAGTAAAAAAATAATTGGCCAATAATGGCCAACCTTGAGCTCCCCTATTAAATATTGCTGAGTTTTGCATTCTATCATTATGCAGACCTCTTTGTTTTTTGTGACAACTCTGGAGACAAAATGCAAGTCCTCCTTTGGTGCTATTCACTTAGTCACCACTAAACAATGACAAACAAAAATGCTTACTCAAAAACCACTTATTCTCTTATTCCTTTAGAGAAAATGTATATTTGTAGTAAGAACAAAACCTGTAAACAGATTTCTAAAATTGACTCAGATAAAAATTGGACAATACCAGCGATTTGGAGCTTTCTATATATGGTAATATCACATGATCTCTACACCAGGACAGCATAGCACTTTTATAAAGATATGAGTTGAATTTACCAATGTGGTACATGTATGTGAGAGCAGGCAGTCCACAAGCTGAAATTGTACACATGTAAAAAACAGCAACCTTGCTAATTCTTTGGCTACCTATGTTTGATTTTGAAAAATTTTGGGGCAAATTGGCAGCTGTCACATTTTGATGGTGATTAAGTGAGCAGTATCATAGATAAATTATACCTCTCAGAGAAAGAATTATTACCATGCAGAGTTTTAATAGTCTTAGACACAGCATAAATAATTGTTGCCTCCTAGTATAGTCGTGGTCTGGGTCGGGTCAGGTCCGACCAATTTTTGCTGGACCCCGAACTGGACCTCTGGGGTTGGTCCACCCATTTGGCAGACCCAGACCTGCTTTAGGACCTGAGGTCTGCCCAGGTTCAAGAGGTTCGAGTTAAAGGAGCGTAGGTGAAGTATTTTATTCGTTTTTTGTTATTTACAAGCCAATAGAAGGTTAGATGAAAGCTATATAACATTTTTATGCTCACCAATATTCCCTAGGTCCAGCAGGTCCAAGGCCGGGTCCTGCAAAATTCACGATTTTGCGGACCTGAACCTGACCCTCAGGTCCGGGTCAGGTCTGGACCCAGGTTCGCCAGGTCCTGACCCGGACCGTGACTATACTATTGCCTCCTGGGCCTGGCATTTCAATAAGGAGAAGGTTTGGACTCTCAACATACTTATCACAAGTGAGGACATGCTCAAACCTGAACTGGATCTGAGGTTTGAGGTCCAGGTTCAGCAAATGGCTGAACCAAACCTAGGATCTGAACTAAACCATATTTAGCTTATAATGGCTTGAACATCAAGAAGCAAGAAGAAACCAAGCACCTGGGTAAACACATGAATTCTTAGATTATATGCCTAACTTGAGTTGCAAGCTGTTTTATATTAAAGGTTAACCTGTATTGTCTTATGCAGGGAACCTTGATTATTATCTGGACAAAAGCCCCACAACAAAATTTATTAGCAAAGAAAATTACTGGTGTTGGACCAAACCTAGAGGTTCATGGTTCAGCCAAACCCCCTGAAACTTGGACTGGTAGTCAGTCTATAGAGCCTAGAGGCCATTACCATTATGGCCTGACCATTTGGCTGACTTTGGCTTATGTCAGCATGGATACAATTTTGGCTACTGCCCCTTTTACACTTATAAAATTTGACAGTATCAGAAAAAACCTGGGCCAACCATATCTAACAGAGAAGGCCCTATACACTGGTGTTGAACTTGTATTGACTTGCATTCAGTCCCTATACACTGACATTCAACTAGTATTGAGTTGTATTCAATCCCTAATAGTCCCACATTCAACTTGTATTAACTTGTAGTCAATCCCATATTCAAGTTGTATTGACTTGTGTCCAGTCCCTATACACTGGCATTCAAGTTGTACTGACTTGTATCCAGGCCCTATACACTGGCATTCAAGTTGTATTGACTTGCATTCAGTCCCTATACACTGGCATTCAACTAGTATTGACTTGTATTCAAACCCTAATAGTCCTGCATTCAACTTGTATTGACTTGTATTCAATCCCTAATAGTCCTGCATTCAACTTGGATTCAGTCCTGCATTGACTGGCATTCAACTTGTATTGACTTGTATCCAGTCCCTATACACTGACATTCAACTTGTATTGACTTGTATTCAATCCCTAAATAGACTGGCATTCAACTTGTATTGACTCGCATTCAATCCCTATACAAAGTTTGACAATATGGTGAGAAAAGGTAAAGTCAGCTGAGTGGTGGAATACATAGCAAATACTAAGCTAGATTATACAAGTCAGTTTGGTTCAGTGGTTAAGGTGCTTGAGTTATTTGCTTAAGTAATCAAACAGTCAATCCCTGATAAAGCAATAATTTTGTGCTTGTTTAAGCACAATATGTCTTGCTCACTGTTTGTCCCCTCATGGGACAGACAGTGACCAGGCTGTTTACCTATGTTTACAGACAGTGACCAGGCTGTTTATATATGTTTACAGACAGTGACCAGGGAGTGTCTGGGGTCCCATCAGCCTGATGGACTCGGTTGATAATCAGTGAAACCCTACATTTTGATTGGGTGCTTAATGGGCGCTTACCAGCCAAGCTCCCTCGGTAAAACAATGATCCTATAAATAGGACTTGTAACAATGGTAAGAATATCAGCAATGCAATATGACAGGCTGGTTACCTTCATTCAGCTCATCAGCTTTCCAAGAGATCAAGGTGTTGGAAAGATTGACTTCCCGCTCTTGTTTCGCTCCTGATAGTAGAAAAGTCGCCTTATGTAGGAGGCCGTCTGCCCGTGTGCTTCAGCAATCTCACCAAATCGTGTCTCAAGGTACTGTTGAAGATCTAGAATTTCATCGCTCAAGTCCTTGTGATGTTGAGCTCAGTAAGACTGAACTGCTGCATGTGAAGCTTGAGTGCACTGTTGATATGAGATTGGGTGAGAGCGGGGTTCGATGATAGGATGCCCAGGATTCCTCTCTGCCCAGGTAGAACGATACCTGGATTCTCCACCCTCGTTGTCATGTTCATCCTTGTCACCCCATTCTTTGGCTGCATTACCACCCTCATCGTCACCTGGACCAGTATCCATTGCCTGAGTAGTTGATAGACTGGTTGAGGAAAGAGACTGGCCAGGTGTGGTATCGATTTGCCTGGATTCAGATGAAGGTGGAAGGGTTAGTGAGGGAGACGAGGTGCTCGTTTGTGTGGGAGGAGGTTGTGATGGTGGAGGTGAGGCCCTTGTATGCACAGGAAGAGGTTGAGATAGTGGAGACGAGGTTCTCATATGCACAGGAAGAGGCTGAACAGGCAGTGTGGAGGGAGGAAGAGCGTATGAAGATGTGGTTATGGATCCAAGTGTTGACAACGAAGATGGGGTAGACGGATGAGATATGTAAGGTGATCAAGGAGGCAGTGGCAATCCAACTCCTTCTCTTGTACTCCGAGAGAAAGATGCATTTGCAGTGTAGGTAGGTGTGTTGATAGGAGTAGATGATTTTGAATAAATAGGACTAAATGAGTGAGGGGACGAGCTTGAGAAAAGAACAGACAACTGTGTCAGAGGGTAATTTTGTAGAATAGAATGCAAAGGGGGTCGGAATGGAGCAGGTATTGATGTTGAGTTCAACAACACATTTTGAGCAGAAGACAGATGAGAGGGGTAAAAATTTGCATGATCAGATTGAAAGCTAGTGTCAGAGAAAGTACTGGAGTGTGGTGAAGAATGGTCTGTTGCATAATAAGGCCATGTTCGTGGTACTGGTACAGGTTGAGAATATGAGCCATCAACACTGCCACTCCATTGTGAGAGCTGCGATGGAGATGAGAATGGAGGCTGTTGGTAGCTATTAAGTGGACACTGGTATGGGTTAGACATTGATATCAATAATGTTTAAACAAACTTTGGACGCGTATATCATGTGATTGATTGCTTGCTAATGAAAATACAAGAAACACGCATATATTTGGCAGAAAATATACAACAACTACAGATATTCAAGTCCCTCTCCTGTCTCCTCCACCTCCTCTATCTCCTCATCATCATCTGTATTGATCTCAGGCAGGTGGTGAATACCCACATGCTGCTGGAACTCAACACAATGGAATGCATACACATAGGTGTCCCAGAACCACCAGGCAGTCAGAAGAGGAATATCAAAGTGATCCATCAACAGGGAGATGAAGCTGGACTCAAGTAGATCATCTCTGTGGGACTCTTGCAATTGAACCAATGCAGCATGAACTGAACGTCGCTCTGCTTGAGGAACGCAGCAAGCCCAGAGTAGGTATCGCGTTTGCAAAATTGCATTGTCGGTGAGTGCAATCGTTGACTGTGTAAAACACAGAATCTGGGATGCCACTTCATCGCAGCATGGAGAAGACAGGACTGTGGGAAGAGAGGAGGTCCGGTCAAGGGGGTGAGTGATGTATGAGCCACCAGGTGAGTTCGTGTGTGTATTGATAATAGGATTGACACTAATGTTCATGGTAGGCGATTGAGCACGATCAGTTGGAGGCAGTGACTGCAACCTAAGCGGAGACTGAAGTCTTCTGAGAGAGGGGGAAGAGGGAGAGGACTTCGGAGTTTTTGGTGGCTTGGTTAGTGTCATTGCAGGCAATCGTCGGGGAGGAGAGAGGGTTGTAGTTTGACGCCTAAATGCAGCTGGCGTAGTGGGCACTACAGGTGCATGGGATGGAGACGCTATGGCAGGATCACTTGGATTACCTCTGATCTCTCGTCCACTGTGCAATGCCAACTTTTTCAACTCAGCAACCGTTCCCTTGAACAGAAGGAAGTGAAATGATGCTCCAAACGTGCGAAAAGCAAAGTAGGATCGGAATTCAGGCCCTGCGTCCAACAATGTTGTATTTGCAAAAGACCTGATTGTCCAATGTAAGCAAAAAGTCAAACATATTAAAGAGACATATGAGCTGCAATACAAACCAGGCCTCTTCCCAATCAATACCACAAAGAATTCACGGTGTTGTGAATCCATAAACTGACAAACATGGTTATAGTCAGGCTCTGCCTTAAACACGTCTATCATGATGGAAGGACGAAGCAGATACAAATGGTTGACTAAAGGCTGAAGGTGGTCGAACACAACTTGGGCATCATTATTGGAACCGCATTGTATCACCATAGGAAAAGGTGCACCACTTTGGCCTCCTTTGACCCAAGGGCTGAATCGAGGTTAGCAGACATATCAACAGTAAGATAAAGACTTACGCATGAGTATAGAGACCAGGTGGATGTGTAGAGCTTGCACAAGCAGTCGGTACCAGATAAACATAGTGTGACATGATAATGTAGCAAACATTCTAATGGTTGGGGTTGGCAGAAATCGATGGTGGATGTCTTCAACAATTAGCCAAACAAACAATGCTCGGCTAAGGTCACAATCTGGAGAACGGATATAAGATTCTGTGCTGTGTATTACATGCGGCCTAGCAAAAGTCTAGCAGATTCAATGTTGTGTGGACCTTGGAACTTCCATTGGTCGCAGCGTTTGAGCTGGTTTTCTGTATATTCCTCAGGGTATTGCAGTTTACCTTTGCGACGCCTCAGATCATAGGCAGGGAAGTACTGCTCAGTTTCGAGTATCTTTCTAAAGCTAGCTTAAGAATGTGTACAATGAATAGATCCATTACTCACATTGTCTGGTGCATTTGCCCTTTCCCTCTTAACCTCGAACGATTGACACACCTATACTTCGCTCTGAATCTCTCTGTTCCCTTCTGAAAGCCCATTGTTCCTTCTGAGACAGTCTTTGACACTCCACACGCAACCTAGAAAGGCCATGATGGTGAAGTGAATAATTGGATCTTTCATCAGAGCTCATATATACCTTTGCATTGATTCCCTGGCTGCTTCACGATGTTTGGTCAGATTTCTAAGTGAATATTAGTATACTAGTAGTAGTAGTTGCCCTGTATACAGAACATTCAGAACACTTACTTTTGATAAAGATTTCTTTGAGTTTGCCTACGAGATTCTGCTCGAGCCTCATCTGACAAACACCTATGACCACGCTTTTTGGGAGCAGACGTGGATTCTACAGGTGTCAGTTGCATCAACAACAGTTGCCTAGAGTTTGAATAAAAGATGTTAAGTCATTGACAGCAGTTACTTACCTAGAGTTTAGATTTCAATTGTGGAATCAGTGGATGCAAGTTAAGTGATGATTTAGTAAATTAGTATTGTCATGCATTTAGCATTTTGCATAAATAGCCAGTTAACAACTTTTATTCTGTAACGGAGTCCTAAGGGCTCTGGAGCTTCTCATCAAGTCTTCTGAAGGTGCCTACTAGCATATTGAGTAGAATAGACCACACTATTGCCTGATCGCAAGCCATAAATTCATTGAACTGCTTAAACTGTTCTCGGGCATCTATCTTTTGAAACTGATAACCTACAGAAAGCAGCATGAATTCAATAGTCAATGAGATTAGATATGGTAGGTATTCAATCTAAAGCCCTCTCCCAGGCAGAGTCCTTCAAATGTTCATTCTCAGCCCAACAATCAGGATCAGTGTGCCGCAGGGCCTCCTCCATCATAAACTGATTCTCCATGTATCAAAACAGAGGCCCAGCCGCATACTGAGTGAAGGAAAGACGTTGGTCGCCAGACTGGATGGGGGTGTTGGAGTGGGTACAAGATGCAGATAGAATGAAGGCAGTAGTGGCAGCGGGAAATTCTACCACCACTCGAGCTTCCTCAAGAACCAAGTGTGCGCTTCGGGTGTGGTCAAAATGCCCCAAAGCCTTAATCGCGCAGATACCCCCTCCCAAATTGTTGCTGTCGCGGTGAGGGTGGCACCAGACATTGCTGCCAAAGTTTATGGTGCATGCAGGAAAGACGCTGCGAGGGAAGATCCTGGGAAGGAGCTCAGGGCTGTGGGAGTAGAGCTGTTGGAATGTGTCCTGGTAATATGAATACAGGCGGGGATACCAAGTCTGAAAGGCAGCTGCAGAGCATTAGCCTAGGAAGAGGGCAAAATGTTACTTACCGGAATCAAAATGAGCGAGTCGCTGTATATTGGGGTTGTTTATAATAGTTTCCACCACGTTCGAGGCAGCTTTGCTCAGACAGAGACGACACGGTGCCTGCAGACCTAGGCCGTGGTGCAAGCCAAAGTTGATGCAAGGAAACACGCCACGTTTATGAAGGCCAGATGAAGGGACCTGTGGGCTGAGCTCTAAGATGAGCTCAAATGCGCGGTCAGCAGAGGCAAAAAAGCTGGCGTCGTGAGGACAGCCGGTAAAACAGGCAAAAAGGTGGTGGCACTGGTTGAGGAGAATGATAGGCTTTCCCGACCAGCTGATGTATTCAAAACCCTGTTCGACTAGCTCAGCAGCAGTGCGTGGCTGGCGATTTTGCACGTCAAACAGCATTTGCTCCCTCTTGCTGTTAAAATGAAGATTGGGGCCAGTCATTGCACCTCAGACGTGCTTGAGATGTTGCATGCTGAGGTCTGTGTAAGTGGTTTCGGCATTATGGACGATACGGTCAATTGTTTTGTGGGTGGGTGGATGTCCAATGCTGATTTTCTGAAATGCATGTCGTGCCTGGTGTCTCTGATGTGCAGACTTGGATTTCGATGTGGCAGGGGATGAGAGGAGTTGAGGGGAGACATCTCCTTGATGGCAGTGATGAAGATCGTCGATATTAAGCTGGTAGGCCTGTCTCATCCCATCAGCAAGGTTGAAGTTGGAGCAACGTACAACGTGAGCATCTTGCGCTAACATCTTGTGTCAAAAAAGTCGAGTTAATTGGGAGTTCACTAGCCGCTGCAATCCTGGATGTCCCTGGTATGAGACTGAGCAGGCGCATTGGTTTGGAAAGCCAATCAGCAGGGTCACATGATCATACTATGTACCAAGGCAGACTCACCACTGGCCGAGTTCGACTGACAACTCATGTGAAGGGGAAATCTGTGTGGGAGATACTATCGTGTGCTCAGGTGAGACGTCAGAAGCAACGCGTTCATTCTGAGAGTATGGCCGCAACCGCAGGTGTGTACTCTTATGATATATTATGATGTTTCTAATGTCTAGACACTAGCTATGCTGTCTTCTGACCGTCATATACTTAGTGACATGCAGTCTCTCATTAGTTCTCAATCTGACTTGTTATCTGGCTGGGATGACAACGAAGACGACAATGCTTCGCATTTGCAACAAGTTCTTACAGGCAAGGAAACCATGGATATCAGCCATGTTGGACAGGAATTGGAGCAGGTATGGGTCAATATCTCAGAGGATATATTTGGTCAGAAAAGGTATGCCCCATTATATCCTTCAGTCTTTGTTGGCTAATGCTGGGCTAGGAAGTTCCGTTGAGATACTCACACACGTCGTGATCGCACCCAGCATCAGGAAAAACCCTTTTTAACCTGGATGCCTCAAGGTTGACCTGGATCAACCTATGTCAACCTTGGTCAGTCCCAGGTTTAAGTCTCAATTTTCAGGTCAGCCAGGTCAACCTAAGTCATGTCTAGGTTAGCCCAAGTCAACCCAGGTCAGCCCAGGTCATGTCTAGGTTAGTCCCAGATCAGTTAGGTTGACTCAGGTTTACTCAAGTTTGCCAGGTTTGCCAGGTCAAAAAGTGATGAGCGACGTGTTGAACACTTTCTTCAGGACCTGGATGCCATGACCGATGCATACATGCATTGGCAAGCTTCTTGCGGTGCCACTGGTTGGGAGGATACATTTTTTTCCTCTGACCCGGCTGACTCTGATGTTGAGCGAAATATCAGGGTTCTAGACATCTTCCACGATGCAGACCTGACATATACCAAATCACCGACTGAACCTGTCACTGCCACCTTGTTTAGACAGGGCCTTATTCCTTGTTCCCCCGAACGACCCACCCTTTCAGTCACCATCAGGACAATGGAAGTGTTCCGTTTACAGTGTCTTGTTTGTCAGTACAGGCATTTGTTCAGTTTCTCTGCGATATTCACTACACCACTGTCAAGCCATATCTTTACCAGCAATTTTCCATCTGTTTTGACGTGTACATCGCAGTCTTGGATTCGACACATCGTCAAGTAGAGGAGGCAGTTGGGTTCACTGGAGAACACTGGCAAATTCAGCATGCATGTCCTCCTTGCATGTATCGTTTGCAGGGAGAGGAGGAGCTGCATTTCTCGATGCTTGTGACTTATGACAGCAACGACTCTGCAAAGCGGGTTCTGAGGTGTCGAAGGAATGAGGATGGTTCAGTGGGAACAGTCAGCGAACACATAGATACCAGAGGGGGGGGGTGGCAACTACTTCTTGTCTAGGGAAGTAGTAGACGACTGGTCCAAGGAAAAAATGCAAGACTTAATGCAAGCAGTAAGTGTTTTCAATTCTGAATCTTAACATTGAACTTACCTATCCTGGAGGCCACTACAGAGTACAAGAAGAATCCCTGTGACAATCGTTGGCAAAATATGATACATGATGTGTCCTCCAAGGCATGGGGGATATTTGACGAGACGGGGGTGTTTGTGGCATTGTATCGCCATGGATTCGCTCTTATCGTGGCAGACATGGTGAAGAGTGGTGAGTTGTAGGTGGTCTTGTTCTCGTCAATTGTAGCTGACCACTCATAGAGCCAAATACCCCCTTGCTGTTGTTTCGCATCTCCTGAAGATGTTGGGAAAAGGCATTTGCGCTGGTTATGACATAGGCTGCAAATTTTCCCGAACATTATCTCTAAGTTGGTTATGAGAATTAGCTCTTGAGCTACAATTTTCGTCAGTTGTTGGGTTATTTCACGGCCACACCCACAATCGCCATTGTCAGCTCTGCTACCTTGGGACCTATATCAAAGGAATGGGGATTGAAGACTTGGAGGGTTGCGAGTGGCTGTTTGCTCGCCTCAATGAACTAGCCGGTTTGTACAGATATGGATCTGCATTCCATAGGCATCAGTCATTGTGACTGTTTTTCGAGCACCTGGATGAAGTCGACACGTATGCAGCATCAAGTGATCCATACATTGCAGGGTCTGCCGGTATACTGATGTTCTACAGGTACCTTTCTCGTGAACAACTATAAGCAGGCTCTGGAGGTAATCAACACAACTCCCCCTGCTGCAGAATGGATTGGCTGCAATGTTTGAGCAATGGCTGCAGGAGGAATATACGTACTTGACCAGCAAGGACTCCACACCCCCCGAGGAGCAATGGCGGATTGACTATTACAAAAAGTTGGTTGCATTGCAGGATTATCAGTGAGTATTTCCCTTACTACAATTCAGAATACTGAGACGCAGGTAGAAGGCAATTGGATGCCTCTCAGTGCGAGTTCATTGCCTATCAAGCAGGTCAATGAGACAAAACAGCATCCATAGAAACTGCCCGTCACCATGCACTCAAAAGACGCAACCGGATGATGCATGAGATGCAGTTATTGGAGCTCAAACACGGTGTGGAACCGCGGTGGTCTGAAGACAGCAAAGAGTGGTTGGAGGCTGCTGAACTAGCTGTGATGCATCAATATCAGACTGCTCTGGATTGTTTAGAGGGCTTGGTGGTTTCACGGCTGTTTGAGTTGACAAAAATGAATATATCCCGCACTGGTGAGTAGCTTAGAATTATATTCTCCCTACCAACTGGTGCTCTAGGGTACAAGATGCGTAAACATATCGCCAAGGCTTTGAAAACACATTCGCAAGCTGTATGAAATGCATTGCAAAAGTACAATCAAGCGGCCGCCTCACTCCACCCTCCAAAAGCACAGCTCTCATGGGACGAGGTAGTTGAGTATTCATTCCTCTCTGAATTCAACTTGCTGCGCCGAGCCTGTCGAGAAGACGTATCAACAAAGCCTTGGGCCACGACCGCTGGGCATCTGGCATTAGATATGTTTTTCAAGGGTGAGAGAGCACGAGAGGAGGTGAGGCGGTTGAACTTGGAGATATGTTGTATGATGACCTGGATGAGAGACTTGGAAGGCTCACTGCAGTCTGCAGTTGCCCACTACTCTGTCTCCAATCCGGTTTTGAGCTATCACATTCAGCTCTACCGTCTCTCCTGCTGCCGATCCCACAACTCCCAGAGAAAACGATTCACCTCGCTATCCAGCCTTTCTGGTTTTAGTGGTTCCCTGTCTGTGGGCGCCGCAATACGCCCTCTACCGACATTCTCGTTCACAACCTCTTCAATGTCTACACAGACTCAGAATGAACAAGACGGTGATAACAGTGACAACGACAACGAAGAAGAAGCTGAAGCAGAAGCGAGGGTGGTCTTGGAGGATGTTATCACAGTAGCAACGGATGGAGTGGCGTCAGCAGGTGGTGAAGAGTAATATACATGCTTTGTGACTGTATTATAGTGCTTAAATATATGTATTTCCTGCTTATTTACATGGACCCACTCGTACTGTAAGGCTATGACATGTCTCCCTTACCCTGCGGCTCTTAAGTCTACTATATATTCAGGTGCTACTGAAGTGCTGAGGCCAGAGATGTTATCCTGCCTAATTAGATGTGATGGAACAGCCAAGCCATCATGTCTAAT